>PVIC010014243.1:0-36900 GCA_004025085.1 Thryonomys swinderianus | reverse complement strand
AACTCAGCAATCCTCCTGTCTCTGCCTCCCGAGTGCTGGGACTTAAAAACTATTTTTAAAGTAACTGTGTGATTTCTTCCTTTAAATTCCCAATCATAGGGTTGGTAGTAAAGAGTACATTCAGTCAGATGAGGTGATGTACACTTGTAATTCCAGCTCTCTCAAAGGCTGAAGCAGAAGCATCACAAGTTCAAGCCCAGCCTGAGGAATCTAGCAACTCAGTGAGGTCCTGTCTCAAAAACACAAACAAAAAACATGTCAGTAATGCAGCTCAGTGCAAAGACACTGGTTTCAAACCTGAGTCCCAAATTAAAAAAAAAAAAGCACATGTAAATATTTGCTCTTAAAATTTATAAAAGTTTTATATAAATTATAAGCTTATTTATGTGTTTGTATACTTACATGAAATACAAACATACAGTACATAATGTAAAGGTAGAGTAATGCAGAGAAGTAAAAGGGTCGGGTGAGTTTTAATTTCTCGAATTAACGGCATGCATGCTTTTCATAGTTGGTCACATAATTAAACATCAATTTGTAAGATACCATCTGGATGACAGGCATAGGCTTAGCAAGACTAAAGCCTTGAATCTCCATTAAATCTTTGGTGTGGATTTTCTAGCTGAGATGGGAAAAGACCAGACACTTGTCCTGAGTCCTTCGAGTTCTTTTTTGGTGGCCTCCCTGATTTCAGCCTTGCACGGCATCCTAAGGATTAGAGGTCATCCACACGAGGCCATGTCATGTCTTAGGGGCTCCTGACTGTACCGCTGTTTCTCCCTTCACATCAGGCCTTGTTAATATTTATTTATAAAAACTGCCTTAGTAGATAATTAACTGAATGGAAGAGTTATGAATAATAGTCTGTTTGATCATAAACTCCCATGCCTGGTGGGCTTCTTTGCTCACAGTTTGTGGGCTGCAGTGCCTGAGAACAAGGCAATGGGAGGTTCCGTGTCCGGAAAGGGCCTGCTTGTTTGCTTCATGTTACATGTATTTACTTTTCATCAGTACATGTTTGCCACTCATGCAATTTATGTTTTCTTGGGAGTGGTCACATGTATGTACTACAGCATGTTTCTTTTATTAATCCTCTTCCCTCCTCCCCCCTCCCCCAGTGGCTCCCCATCCCCTTTGTCACACTTGCTGATTTTACTTGTTGTGGGGTATAGTGTTTATATCGATCGGGGTGTTTGTGTCTACTTCCTTGTTCATCTGGGCAGCCCATTTCAGTGTCCTACCCGGTGGAGGGAACTGAAGCCTCAGTCTGCTTTGATAAAGATTCAAATCCCATGCAGGTTTGAAAAGTTTTTTTGGAGGGGTAACACAAGAGGTAACATTCAGATCATAGAGCATCTGTATGCTGTTTTTAAATGCCTTCTGGATCCTTATTGTAGCTTTGTTAAAATAAAACCCAACACAGAGCTATGGTACCAGCCAGGATGTCAAGTCCAGCTTTATTTCAGGGGAGTATTTATTAGGCTTTCATAGCATACAATATGCTATCAGCTTTTTCTGCATTTCAAGTCCTCAACCCGTGTGCTATTTCAGAAAAAGAATTTTTTATTCTCTTCTGTATTTTTTATTGGTTCACCAAAAGAAGCAGTTACTTTAATTATTGATTATTTATGGCTTAATGGGGAACCACTTTATTCTAACTCATAGGAATATAACAACAAACAGGAGGCATAAGAAATATCTTAACTGTATAATTTAGCAAGGAAAACACAGATGTGAATGTTTGTCCAAGTTTCTAACAAGTTGTTCTGTGCTTCAACTTCCTGTTCCAATCGGTCCTTCAAATGGCAACTCCTGCTCCACAGCTAAAGGCAGCGGCACCCACAGAGCTCGCCATCTGGGAAGGAGTGAACTTCCTCCAGGCAGCCAATTAAATATTTATCAGTTTGCCTAAGCCAAGTGTAGTGTAAAGACAGGCTTGTATTTTTGTTTTGTTTTCAAGTAGGCTACTTTCAATTTTATTTGTCTTGCCTTCATCAAAGGGCTCATTGTTTATTAAAAAGCTTTAATCTGAAATACTTTTATCATGTGCTGTCTAAAATAAAGAGCTGCTTTTATTTGAGCTGTGTATGGTGCATTATCCATACATAAATGTCATGTTATGTTTTTTTTACGGAGGCCATTTACTCAGCATTTTACTCCTTGTGTAAAAATTAAAAGAATCTTTCTACAAAGCAAAGAAATTATCTGTTAAATGTCCTGTTAAGTCACTACTAAGGGGACATTTCCACTGTTATTTGTTCAGTGTGGGATGAAAGTTTGTAATCCAGTAAATTTACACAGCTCTAATCATTTAAGTTAGATTTTGATTAAAGAGTAAGTACTTGAGACTCAAGGAAAATTCTCTTGTGATCTTTTTCCTCCCAAGGACAGTGTCTTTATGAGAAAGCTGATTTTATTCTCTTTGATTTTCTTCCCCTCCCTCTAGCATAATGACTGGTTTACAAACAGAAGTCTCTTTCCCCTATAAAACCTTCCTTCTCCCACTGTTGAACTCAAAACTGTTGAGCAGTTTGGAAATATTCCTGTTGCTTCAGCTGGTGCTGTCCAGCATGTAAGTGAATGAAAGTACTTCAGTTTATTCCAGAAGCAGGAAGACATCTTCATATTTGCTTTGCATTTTTTTGCAAATAAAATACAGTCAAGTTTGTAACATTGTATACAAACTCATTTTAGAATTCTTCACAATAAATTGAAGATAGAACAATTTGCTTCACGTGTTAAACAGTGAAATAAAAAATATGATTTTAAAGGACTCTTTGTTTTGTTAGTGCACAAGAATCTGCTAGTCGGTAACTTGAAGAAATTCTTCAAGTAAAACTTACAGTTGACTATGAAATCTAATCTAGGACAAGATAATATAAGATGGGAATATACATCTAATTAAATGATGTGATCTGTAACCCTTTAGGTTTGAATTTCCATACATAATTCCTGTATATTCTTAGTATTTCTTTATGTGTTCAATTTTTTTTTTTTTTTTTGGTGGTACCAGGGATCAAACTCGGGCCCTTCTACTTCCAAGGTAGGTGCGGTGCCACTTGAGCTACATCTCCAGCCCTATGTGTTCAATTTTAATAAACTTAGTATTCTTGAAAAACTCAGTTGAGTATTAACTATATTATATAATATTACAGTTCACAGTCTAGCAAATTACTTTGTATGTTCACATTACTTTACATCAGAACAGAGATTTGCTGTTGTGACATATCCAGCATATTTCTGTTTGTGAATATGTGTTTGTGGTGTGTGTGTGTGTGTGTGTGTGTGTGTGTGTGTGTGTGTGTGTGTGATACTGGGGTTCAAACTCAGGACTTTGCACTTTCAAGGCAGGTGCAGTACTAAAATACGTCCCTCTCCCTTGTGAATTATTTTAAAAACCACCTGTATTATAGCACATTGTATATGACAATTGATAGGGCCAAATGTTAAAAATTCAAATGCAATGATACATATTTAACATAGATTTAGCATTCATAGTTAATGATATTTTGGATATTTGTGAAGAATCTCAAAGGTGAATAAAGGGATTTCAAATTCGTGAGTCTAGAAATTATCCTCTGACTTCAACGATTGGAGCCAACAAACAAGTCCTGCCATTTCTAGGAAGTAATAAAACTTTATTATACAACAGGGCTGGTACTACCAAGGAGCTCAACCATGAGTCCTTTCTGGTTTTGTTGTATTTTGAGACCTAAGGTCTCAAGGTCTCTCTCTCTCTCAAGAATATCATGGTTTTGCTGAAGTTAAAAAAAAACACTTGTTATTCCATGGCCAGATTATTTCTATATTTGAGACTTAGTCTCAAATGTAGCAAATGAAAAATGGGGTGCAAATGGCAAGGCAGTCAAAAGACTATCATTTGTGCTAAAATTTTCTTTTAAAATTCAAGATGATTAGAGAGAGGATACAGGAAGCAGCATTGAAAGAACTCTTATGCAGAGATATACTATGCGGTCATATTTAAATTTACACAGCATGTTGCTCTGTGCTGTGTCCACTGACCTGCTCTCAGTAGTGAGTGGAGAAAGCAGGGTAGAATTTATGATTCAGGAGAGCAGAGTAGGATGACACCGACTGTGGCATTTGTTCTGTGCTGTGGCGTTTCTTTCTCGCATGCAGCTTTGTCTTCTTTGTCTTAACTTTTTACTGATAATTGTATTGTAGGTTCCTCATAGGCATCAAGCATCTGCTGTTGTGAAGAGAGAGCTGTTTGTACATTTGGAAAAAATGTTAAAAGGAAAGCCCAAGTCTCAGTTATGGACAAGGTTATTCAAAAGAAAAGTGGATATTTCATTTGAGGTAGCTGAATATTTTAAATAAAAATCATCATCACATGCCAGACATGTCACTGTCTGACTAATATCAAGAACCATATTAGGATATACTGAAAGATCCCATGGATGAAATCACATTACCCCAGCAAAGCCTTAGATTATTTAGTTTAAATCACCACAGCCATGATCCTTTGGATTCACATTGGTCCTGTCCACAAATGTGCTGACTAAAAAACTCCAGTGAAAGTAATAAAGCACTTTCTTTTCCATAAGAAGACATTGCAGACCAGCCAGATGCTGGAGAAATATCCAGTAAGAATTGATATGAAATGTAGACAGATCCTCATTGAACAATGTGTGAACAGGTACTTCTCACAAATTTCAGGAACGTTGTCTTGACAGTGGCTCCTGCTGCCTCTCAGTTGCTAGGCAACCCAAGAGGGGATGTATAATTTAAATTCAAATTTACTTATAGATATTAGATTTTAAACACATTATATTGAGAGCACATTACACATGTTATTACAGACTAGCTGACCATGGATAGTCTGTCTTTTCTTTCACTTGCCACACACATAAAAGATATCACCTGTAACTTTGCTCTCTATCTTTTAAAAATTAGCATAGTCTTACCATATAATTCTTATGGATGACTGTTGTAGCTTCATGAGAGAAAATGTAAAGACTTTCTTGCTTCAGAAAAAAAAGTTTTAAAAATATAAGCTGTAAAATATGTTCTGGAGAGAAGCAATGTTTCTGAGATAAGATCTCTCTGAAAGAAAGGAATAGTCTTTAGTTCCACCTGGTTCTTCTCATTTAATTACTATAATTAATAGATACAGAAGAAAATTAATAAGGTTCTTAAATCCAAGGAGATATTAAATGTCAAAAATGTGGACATTTGAATTAAAGACTAATCAACTTGAACAATATACTGTGACATTTAAGATACTGGTAGCATATTAATTTCAAGTGAGAGCTTTGTATTTGATGACTAGAGTAGTTTTGTGAGTTCAGTTTTAAGAGTTAAATGTTACTTCAGTGCTAAAGACTAGAGAATTGGATATTAATAACAAAAGAGCCTTATAGAATAAGACAGAGTAGATTGTGCCAGGCTGCAACTTCTGAAAATTAATGGTCTAAATACAAAAGAATGGATCAAAATTCTTTGTGGGATGATTACACTCTGCACTTTTATGTCAAAAACAAGAGCAGAGCAAAATATTGGAGACTTAATTCGAAGACTGAAAATTTGGAGTGTACCTCACTGAGCTAGCTTGATACATTTATAACTAGCTAAGAGCATCATGATAAGATTATGATGTTATTTCTGAATAATGAGTTGGAGCATGTAATCTCTGTGTTATTGTACAGAATTCCATGTGTGGGAATGTCATAGTGATAAACCTGGTACATTAGATTCTGATATGTTTTCAATTCCTTATAGTAGTTTGAGTCAGTATTTAGCCGAGTGCTTTTTTCTTTCTCCTCATGGCGCTTTTATTTATTTATTTATTTATTTATTTATTTATTTATTTATTTATTTATTTATTTATTTATTTACTTTTATTTTTGAGGCAGGGTCTCACTTCGTAGTTCAGGCTGGCCCTGAGCTCACTATGTAGCACAAGTAAGCATCTAACTCCGTAATCCTCCTGTCTCTGCCTCCCGAGTGCTGAGATTGCAGGCATGAGCCATCACGCCTCACACTGTGGTATGTGGTATTGATTGCTTGTGGGCGTGAGTCCCTAGACCCAGCATTGTTGTATGTGGTTACTGGGATCAAACTCAGGACCTTGCGCTTGCAAGGCAGGCACCAGAATCACTGAGCTAAATCTCTGGCCCATGCTTATATTTATTTTAAAAATATTTTATTAGTACATGTTTGGAGTACATGATTATATTTATCATGGAGAGTTCATACATGTACATAGACATCTTAATACTTTTTTCATTCCCTTCCTCTCCAATGCCTCCAAGACTTTCCCTTCCCATTTGAAAAAGCTCTATTTCAGTTTTCAACTCTCTTTTGAAAAATCTCTTTCCATTCCCTTCCTCCCCCATTCCTTTTCAATTGAAAAAATATTTTTCTACTTTCTCTTTTATCTTGATTTTTTTTTTTTTTTGAGACAGAGTCTCACTTTGTAGTTCAGGCTGGCCCTGAGCTCACTGTGTAGCCCAGGCAAGCCTCAAACTCAGCAATCCTCCTGTCTCTGCTTCCCGAGTGCTGGGATTACAGGTGTGAGCCACCATGCCCAGCTATTTTGATTTTTATTTATACTTCAATTTCTCATATATGATAAGTTGTATTATTTAGTCATATTTATGATTTATTTCACTTAATATCATGGGTTCAGGTGCGCCTATTGTGTTTGTATTATTTCTATTGATTGTTTTATAAAAGTTCCATATTTGAAACTGAAGAGTAAGTTTAAAATAAACTCTGATATATTTTCTTGAGGTTACTCTAAAAATATTACTAATAACTAATAAATCTTCTACCTTGTAAAATTGAGAGACAATGACAAATTATGTGCATGGGTTTGGTTTTCTGCTGAATGTTAGAAATCTGTAAACATATATTACATTAAGTTATATAATCATATAAATGATTTTGTATGGTCAAAGTCTTTATATATATCATGCAAAATTAAATAGCTATTTAATATTAACTCTTCATACTTAGAGTAATACCAGATTTGTTTGGAAGATTAAAGATTTCCACAGGATTAAGTTAAGGTACCAGATATTTAGTAAAGAAATCTCATTATTCTTTAGATTTGTGTCTTCAGATATACACTAAATTATTTCATGTCCTATGAATCACACAATTCATTATAGTTTACCAAATCTCTATTATTTAATAATTTTAACCCACTTATTTTGATAGATAAGTTACTAGGTTCTGTCAGGTTATAAATTTGAATTCAAATACTGTGTTGTTCCTTTTTTTACTATTAAACAACCCTTTGACCACCAGTTTGTTTTCTTTTCAAAGCTTGTTTTATACACACACACACACACACACACACACCTATCTTAATTTTTTTATTTAGGTAAAACAAAACAACATATTACATGAAAATATACTGATTTTTTTCTGTAAAGCTAAATGAAAATTAAACTCATTTTTAGATTTTTTACAAGTCTGTATTTAAACCTTAATCACCTATTATTTCCCTTTTATTAACTCTCATAATGTGTACATGAATTCATTTTGTGCTGATAACATAAATGTGACCAAAAGAAAGCCTTTATCTTTTATAAATCTTTTTATAGATACAAATAACTGAATAATGTAATTATTCTCATGGTAAGTGCGATAATGGGATAAAACAGAGCAGTGTCACAGAGAAGCAGTTGTGTTGGATTGTCCTGCATGAAATAAGGCATGGAACAGGTTGGCCAGTGAGATGAGAGTGAAATAAGAGCAAGATGAGTCAAGATTGGAATTGGAGACAAAAATTAACTCTTCAAGAATGTTGACCTGTGATAAGATGTTCACATTTTCTGGTGTGTTATGAATTTTAAAACTGAAGCTATTTTCTTAGAAGAAACGAGATGATGTTATTGGAAGTGATTTTAACTGTGGATCATAGAACCCACCATGAAGCTGGGAAGGAGGGAAGGAAGGCAGCGTGAAGGGGATGATGGGAACAACCCTGAGCTGTGCTGAAGTCTAGTAACACAGCTGAGGATGAGGCAAAGCAGGTGCTGTAAGGGATGTGAAGAGATCCAGATGGATCTGAGGGTCTGAGCACGGGGCGGGGGGTAGTGGTTCCCTGAAGATACTCTGCACTTGGAAGTAGAGGTAGGAAGAGAAAAGAATCAGAAAGTAAGTCAAAACTTATAAATGAAAGGTCATTTTAGAAGGTAATGTGTGGTACTAACCGATGACAGTGTAAGTAAGGTGAGATTTCTAGAAGGAAACATGAAGGGATGAAATAGTGTTGACTTAGAAGTACTGAAGAGGAGGGAAGTATGCAACCTACTTTTGGGCTTGAAGGGACTTTGGAGCCTTGTGTCTAAACCACAAGTATGATAATGACAGTCATTTTATTGCAGTGAATCATGTCTTTTACTGACCACCTTCCATGTATTTGCACTCCTGAAGAGTTGAACAAGGATGCGTTTCAACAAAGACTCAGGATAGTTTTTGGTTTTTGGACTATGAAATTACCAGAGAGTAGCACATTGCCTTTTCAGTAAATGTACATTAATTTGAGTCAAATAAATTGTGTACTCATTTTTTTTGCTTTTCTTTAATTTAAAAATTAAGAAAAATATGCTAAATTTATAAACTTTCAAATTATATATTATTGCATTATAAATATTACTTATATTGACATATCAGAATATTCTAGTGCTTTCATTATAAAATAATCATTAAAATTTAAAGCTTATTTATCAGTAAAACCTGTAACTTCACTAACTTAATGGAAATTTTATAGTTTTAATCAAATTCATGCTGAATACATGAAGACTAGTTCATTGATAATGAGGAAATAATTCACCATATATTTATTCTGCAAAAGTGTTCTAATTATTCTAAAGCTGTACTGATCAACCCAAAACCTTCTCAATTTGAGGAAACAGTACAGTGGGCCCTCAGGTTATGACTAGCCTGAAATACCAGAACTTGGGTTAATTAGGTTAATGAAAGGATTCATCTGCCTCTTTTTATCTATAGCATGTACCCAGGTAAACATACAGATCTCACCTATGTTGATTTACAACCAACTTGAGTACAAGCAGCCATTAGGTACCAATCAAGTTCATAAGTCAAGGGTGCATTGTATTTGTGTGTATGGATAGAAAGTCAGATAAACATACATGACTTCTTAGTCTTATATATAGAGAGATAGATAGATATTTGGTCTTACTGCAGGCTTATATATTTATCTCTTTATATATTACATTATTATTTTGTCTGCAAAAATATTTGCATAGTTTCTCTGTTCTAATCTCTTATTTAGAACTGTTGAGATTTCTTTTTAAAATGATATATTCATGAGGCTTACAAAACACATTTTGATATAACAAGTTATTCTGAAATGATAACAGTTTAACATAGAAATATGAATTGGAGAGACTGGAATAAAAATGAAGGGAGAGAAAAAACACGAATAAGAAAACCCTACACTTGTACTACATTCTTCCCCATATTTTGAATATTGTTGTCCCATTTTATGTGTTTTTAAAATGCCCATCTCCTATTGATGTAGTTATTACTGTTTTTAATTATTTTCTTTTAGTTTTAATACTAAAACTTTAAGTGATTTTAAAAACAGGTTTATGATATTAGGACAGTTTGAATTTACAAGTTTTGTCTTCTCATGTTTTCTTCTTATTAGCATCTCTTTCAGCTGGAAGAACTTCTTGTAGGACAAGCCTGGTGGTGGTAAATTCTCTATTCTTATTTGTCTGGGAATGCCTTTTTTTCTTCATTTCTAAAAGATAGTTTTGCTGGGTATATTATTGTGTGACAACTGTTTTAATTTTCTTCAGCAGTGTGATTATATGATTCCACTTTCTCTTGGCCTGTAAGGTTTCTGATAATAGTCTGATGTTAGTGAATTAGAATATTCCCAGAATTTTTTTTCTGCTTTGAGAATCTTTTGTCTTCAACTTTTGAAATCTTGTTTATAATATGTTTCTGGTAGAAATTATTGAGTTAAATCTGATTAGTAAATTTAGATATTTTTTTATTTCAATATTTGTATCTTTCACTAGATTTGGAAGCTTTCTGTTATCTCTTTGAATAAGCTTTGTACCTTTTGATGCCCTCAAGTCTTTTTTAAACACCAGTAATTCACATTTTTGTTTCTCAATGCTGTTTCAAAATTCCCATAAATTTTCTTCACTTTTTTCTTTTTAGTCTTGTTACTGTATTTTCAAGCAGCTTCTCTTCAAGCTTATTGATTCTTTCTTCAATTTCATATATTTTGTTATTAGTGAATACCATCTGTCGTGATTTTGTTTTTTTTTCAGTTCTAAAATTTGTGACTTTTTAAAAATTGCTTGCATTTCTTCATTTTCTGTGTATGTATTGGTCCTTTATAATTACTCTCTGGTGGCTTATTTTGTCCATTAGGTGTGGTCATAGTTCCCTGAATTCTTGAAGCTTACTGGTGCAAATACTTTCTGTATCCTGAGAGGTCAGTTGTTTGTTGCAGTACTGTTCTGGCTTTGTTTTGTAGGTAGGCTGCTTATTTCCTTTGACTCATGATAACTGCTGCTATTTCCGTACTAGATGACTTTCTGGGTCCAAAGACACAGTTTTGTGACTCTGCCATCAGTGTGCCATTCTATTTCACCAAGAGTAGGTGCCACTAGTCCAAGTTTGTTGCGAATCAGCACCTGGTATGTGGATTAGCATGAAGTTAATAAGCATCTAGAAAGGGCCATTTGGCCCCTCCAGGCCTCTGTCTGAAACAAAGGAGGGTCACATTTCCTAGCTAAAGTCCTGGTTGATGGTCTGGCACTGTAGTATTATGCTCAGAACTGGGTTCCTCCATGAAAAGCCTGACCCTAGCAGTGCCTTGCACCTTCCTCCTTCTATCCCAAAGAAGACAGTGATTCTTCATGTCATGCTACTGGGACTGGGTGAAGGTTACTGGGTAGATGCTGGAGCTCACAGCCTCCTGGGACCTGAGTAGTAAAGAGCAGGCCAAGGCCATGGAGCTCTGGCATATCACTGCTGCTTTCATGTACTCAGGACCCAAGGCTGCCGCCTCCAGCTGCAGGTGCTGTTGGCCTGACTCTAAGTGGGTCCCACTGGAGCTGTGGGTGTCCTCCTGGAAATGGGACAGGCCCAGAGGCTGTGTGCGTGGCTACTGGCCTGGAAAGAATGGCTGCTGAGATCTGCCAAGACTGGTCAGGCCCAGAGTTTCAAGGAAATTTCTGCGTACTGCGTATGTTCCTTGCCCTCCTCCCCAAATGATGAGAGCGGTCTCAGAAATGTGTTGTCTGTGGTTAAGGGAGGGAAGGTGGCCACTAGGCAAATGCTGGAACTCTGCCATAGGCCCTAGCATGGCACTAGGGACTGTAGGGCTTTGCCAAGTGCTGTTTCACTGTGGCAGTCTAACGCCTCAGTTTAATTTCCTCTCCTTCCCATGTGTGAGGTTTTTCTCTTCAGGACTCTCTGCTTGGAGCTAGGATGAGGATGACGAGGGCAATTCCTTGCTTCCTGTTTTCTCCAATATAATTTTTCTTTGTTATGTAAAACCAAAGTGCAGTGATCTCTTTCGTTCACTTGCATGAAGGCAGTTTCATTTGTGAGTAATGTTTCAAATTGCATGAAGAGGACCACGGGAGGGTCTGGTTGTTCTGCTGTCTTATCCCATCTTTAAGGAAAAGATATGTAAGGTTTGTTATAAACAACCTTATTGTACGGAAAATGCAACTTAATAAACCCCCAAGAGTAAAGAGTGTCCATCATTGTCACTAGTAGTTTATTATGTTTTTTTCTTTTTCAGTACATCTACAATTGAATCAATTATATTGGCAGCAAATTTTACATGCTAAATAAGAACTAATTTGCTCAGTCTTTAAAATCTGAGCCTCCATAATTGGGACTGTGAGACATTTCATTTGGTGTGTTACCATATTTAGAAAATGATATTGTTCTTTCAACAACAATTTTGTTAGCCTTTTAGTGAGAATTTTAAAGTATATTTGAAAGGGTTTAATATCTTTTAACTTAGGCCAATAAGTCTTTTTAAGTATTTGTTGATATTCTTCATTTATTCAACTTGACATATTTGCCTTGACTTAGAGGCTAAAAGCTAGTTAATGTTTTACTGACTTTGCTGAATGACCCCATATTGGTCCATCCTACTGGGGACTCTTCCACTCTGAGTGGTTCTGCTGAGCAGGTGATTGCTCATGGTTCAAGCCTCCAGGAGGGATGAGAATTACTTATAACCACTGAAATGTTACCAGAAATCTCTGCTCCAGTCTCCTGTTTAGAAACAAACCTTTCTCACAAACCTGGGGAAACAAACTAAAAGACAGAAGTAAGAGACAAATCAGGGAACCAAGATGACTGATTTTTTTTTTTACAGTACTGAGAATCAAACTGAGGACTTTGTGCTTGTGGTTGTACTTGTGAGGGAGGCACAATTCCCCTGAGCTAAATCCCTGGCCCCTAACTGTAATCAATTGGGGTATATCTGAGGGTTAGGATATGTAATCCTGCAGTTTCTATGGAAACTAATGGAGGTGAGGGTTTTAGAGGAAAAAGACAAAGCATTCTCCAATTAGAAACAGAATTGGCTGAATACCCGTTTGGAATTAGAATTTTGTTCTTCTAGTTAAGAAAGTTTGAACTGTGGGGATGGAATTTGGGTGTGAGTTACTCTGGCCTTGGAAAGGAGGCTTCAGCCAGACCCACTTTTCTAAACAAGCCAGTTAATTTTCCACAGCTTGCACAGCTCACAGCCTCTCTGGGCATAATCAGTGCCACAGTGGCCTGTGCATTCATCCTTATGACAAGGTGGGCTTTGGGGTCCTGTTTCATGGTCACTGTCCACTCAGTCACAAAGTTCTGCAGGTGTCACCTCTGATATCTCCCTAAAATGTGCCTGCTTCCTTCTAATCCTGCAGTTGGTGCCTTCATTCTGAATGTACTTCCCTTGATTTCTGAACCGCCTGTTAAGTTAGTCATCAGCAATCCTATTTCTATTCTTCCTGCCCACATATAATCCCTGCTTAAAGCTCTCTTATGAATCTAGCAGCATCTCCAACACATAATTTTATTAAAACTTGTAATAAAGAATATATGTTCTTTCTAATCTGGTCACTGCTCATCAGTCCAAAGCCAACCTTTGACCCTCTGCCACCAACACATGTACTCAGCTCAGGCTGCTCCCTTCACATTTGCTGGGAAGTGTACAGGCTTCTCTTCTGCTTCTCTTAGCCAACTCCTTTATTTACCTTGTAAAACTATTCTGATATTTTGATCTTTGAACAAGCACCTCTTTGTGCTCACATTGGTTCTTCAAACATATGCCATTTATCATTCAGTATTATCACTGATGCTTAAATCTCTATCTCATCAGGATCTGTGTATATGTTCAAGGGTGTGTAGAAGTGTTCAGATAGAAAACAAAGGAACTTTTAGCTAGATTGACAGAAAAGCACTTCATTTAGATTTCTTTAATTGAAATGGAATTGGGTAAGCTCTGGAAGATTGTTGGAGCAAAGGGAAATTGGGACGATCCTAAGGATCTTTTGGCACCTGTGCCACTGGTTTCTGTACTATGAGTCAAACTCCTAGAAAGAAGAGACCGTGTCTCTTACCTGTGGATCCTACATAGTATTTGGCAAAGTATGGCAGGCATTTAGTGGGCCCTTAATAAATATTAGGTGTATTGAGCATTCTGTATGCTATGTAAGTACTCTTCCTAAATTGCTTTCAGAAAGTCAATCCTCTGTAACATTGAGGTCTATTTAAATTATACTGTGTTCTGTATTAGTAAGCTTTCCCACTGATGAGACAAAATACAGCAGACCTATAAGTTAGAAGAGAAGAACTTTATTTTAGTTTTCATTTCAACAATAGTTTTCATTTCATCCAAGATATAAAGTCTCAAGCCAAATAGTTTCATTTTAAAAGGGATGCATATGAGGAGAAAAAATAATAGGCCCCCCCAAAAGACCAAAATATAATAAGATAGACATTAAGTCTTACAACTCCATGGTTGACATCCCACAACCAGGGGTGGTAAGTTGTTGGTTACAGAGGAATTTAGCAGTCCCATGCTAATAGACTTGCTAGTTGCAATCAACATGACCTCCTTCTTGACCTTGTTCCACTTACTGCCCATAAGTTTCTTTAGCAAATGTTCTACATTGCTGGGACCTAGGATTTCCTGGAGTCTCTACTGCACCTTTGGTTTCTTTACCATTGCTTTATACACTCCCCTCTGAGGGGCACATTCCCTGGTCTTTCTTTATCTAAGTGGAAGTCTACCTGGTCCCGTAGTTCTTATATTCTCCATTCCTGGACAATCAATATTATGTGAATACCAACATTACGGCATCATCTGCAAGCAGTAGCTGAGCCTCCAGTGGCCTCTGGGTGCCTAAATATCGTGAGAGCAGTGAAATGAATTCCAGAAAACCTATTCCCTTGGAGGCCCTTCTGAAGTGTGAGGCTCAGGGGCTCTTTTCTGATGAGAAATGTCTACAGTTTTGTTCCCCTGAGCCTGTAATGTGAAGAGTCTAACCAATTCCTGCAATAGTTTCATGGTATTCTTCTTCTTATTCTAGGTCCAAATACTTAGTTTCTTTAGTGGTGCTAATCTCTTCAGCAACTACTCCTTGTTCAGTTGCAGTTTTACATATAGTTCTTTTGGGGATGAAATTTCTGCTGTGCCCTTTGCTTCTGATTTCTTCTCTAATCAGACTAAAATTTAACACCATTATTCACCATGCATCCTGAATGCTGGGTTACCTTGAAATTTTCTTAGCAAGGTAAACTAGTCTGGTGCCATTAAATACAGCCTCACGTAGGAATAGAACATGGGACAAATATGGAGGGTTTCTGTTTTACTTTTTTTTTGCCAGAATGTACAGTAACTGGATTCAGGTCAAATTTCTATTAGAGTTCTCCCTTCCAAGTAAAATCTCAAGCACTTGGCCTGTACTCTTCATATTTTAACAGCATTCCAGGCTTCTAAGTTCTGACCAAACTTTCTAATCAGAATTTGCTTATAACATTCTAGGGTTTCTCCATCAAGGATCTCCAAACTTTTCCAAGATCCTCTTTTTTATTTGCTACCAGGGATCTAACTCTGGCCCTTGTTCTTCCAAAGTAGCCACAGTACCACTTGAGCTAAATCCCCAGCCCTCCAAGCTCCTTGTACAAACAAATTCCAAAGCTTCGGAACCATAGGACATGTGTAGTTAAACAACACCCACAATCCTGGTAGCAATTTTCTAGTTAGTCCAGTTTCTCATTGATATCTACAATTATAGGAAGTTTCCTGTGGGTCACAGTCTTTGTTCTGGGGTTCAGTCCATAGCTGGTTGGCTCCAAATAGAAACATCATGATTAAAAAGACATGGACTAAAATTGCCCTGTTAGATGGCCTGGAAATAGAGCTGGTAGCAACATCAGTGAGAGAAAATTTCTCCAAAGGCACAACTCTAGGGGTCTACATTCAGTGCCCTCCATGTCCTAACAGCATTTTATGAGTCACTTTCTTATTGATGAGATAAAATATTCAATAACCAGAACTAGAAAGACAAGAGTTTTGTTCAGCTTAAAGTTTCCTGTGGTTCCAGTCCAAATTTGAATGGTTGTATGTCACAAACAGTGTGGTAAAAGCGCCTGATGTAGAACACTAGCAGATTTAATAGCTGGAATAATAGAAAGGAAGCAGAGAGCAAAGAGGTATGGTGAGGTCAGGAATAGACCATTGCAGTTCACAAGCCCAGTAACCCATCTCCAGGCAAGCCCACCTCCTAACAGTACCTTCAGCTACTAAACTCCTGAAGAGATGAATCTACTGCTGAGTACCATGCCCATAATTTAATCACCTTCCAGACACGGGACTTTGGGGAGACATTTTAGATCCAAACCATAACAAGCACATTCAGCTACGCACTTCAGTGGGTTAATCTACTCATGAGTATCTAGTGTTCAGTCACCTCTTCTATGTCTCTTCCATCCAACTAAGTTTACAATTATGTTTAACCTTCATATTTTAACATGAAATGTCAAGTTGGTATGATTTATTTAAGGGGTATGCAGTTTTATGTGATTAATCCAAACCATTGCCATGTTTTGTAAATGCCATGTTACTCTATTCTGTTCACTTATGGAGACTTTACCAAGTGAGCCTCTTTGGCCAGGATTTTCTGATGGAGTAATGAGTCAGAAACACCAAAAGCCTGTTTTCATAATTTTAGGTTGCCCTCTTTTTCCTAAGAGCTGTTTCACATGAAGCATACTAAATTGCCTTTCTGAAATATGGGAACATAGTGTATTGTCAGTAAAATGGTCTGTGTTGATTAGTTTGTCTTTGGGGTGCTGTTGATTCATCAGATGATGGAGATCCTGCTGGCATTTCCTTCATCCTGCTATGGTATATGGGCTTTATTGGTTTTTCAGCAGTGACACTGACACAAATTGTCAGATTTTATGGGCAGTTCTAAAACTAATGAAATACAACCTTGAGAATATTCCATCCCCATTTTAGCAGCTGTATGATTTGCAAGAAAATAATCAATGTACATTACACTGGCTCGTTCAGAATTGAAATCGTGGAAGACAGTGACAGTGTGCTTATTTTGCTCTTGCAAGTGATGCCATTAGTTGCACTATTGGATACGATGCTGCCTCCAAGGCTGGTGTTAATCTTTCTGCCAAGGCTTGCAGAAACCCTGGATGCATTCACTGACGTAACTGCTGCTGTCTGTCTTCTTGATCTTATGACTACTCCTTTGAGGGAGAAGGTAATGTAAGGCTGCTAAACCTAACAAAAAAAAATCAGGAGTGTGTTAGTGAAGGTAAAAGATGTTCATTTTCTAAGGGAAAGTAACACTACCAGTTCTTGATTATCATGTATATAATCCAAATCCTAACTCTGAGAGGGTAGAAATGTTTTCTCTAAATTATCAGTAAAAGACTAAGTGATTTGGTGGCATTTGATCTGTGAGTAATATGGTACATCCTTAATTAGCATTTGATAGTCTTCCTTTCAAATTAGTTTATTTGCTAATTATTTGCTCTTTATTATACCTAAATATGAATTAATTAATTATACTGATGATAATAATATTTCTGCAATATAGGAACATTGATACAAATTTATGCTAAGTACTATGTAATCCTTTTTCCTCTACCTTTTAAAATATTATTCCAGAAGAGCTGATACAGTTAGGGGTCTGTATATTGTCAGAATCTTTGGCAAGAAGAAAGGTTACTTGATGGACAGAATCATTTACAAAGATTTTCCAAGTGATTCACACATATTAAAGGAAGCAGAGTGCTGAGAGCAGTATTTTCTGTGATTTTATTTCAGTATACATAATCCAAAGACCTATGTACAAAGTGGCTGATTTTTGTATTTTCTGCTGTAAAAATACTCCTTAGAGAGGAATATCTTCATTTATCTTTAACGTGCCAGTATCGCTGACATGTGAAATCAACTGAGGAAGACATCATATCATTTATTCTCATCTGGGCCATGGAGAAATTCTCCTCTTCTCTAGAAGTCTTTGAAGAGTACTTTACAGATGTTATCTTTTTAGCCAATTTAAGGCTCATTTAATATAAAAATATATACCACATTTAAGCCAAATGGTAGAAATTAATGAACTGCCTTCCCTTTCAGATCACAGTCTCTTGTGTAATGATTATGGATTCCTGTTTCTTCTTCTAAGCACTTTAGAATTATGACTCAAATCTTTTAAAGACTGAATGTGTTATTATTTTATATTGCAGAAATTTGTATATTTTCCATATCCTCCTAATGTGGATAATTACTTTTAAAATTCACAATGTAGTTAATCCAACACACCAACTGAAAGTAGAATGGATCTTTAGAAAAGTGAAAATCCTTTTTAAAGAAAATTTTGTGTTATCAATCAAATATTTGACCTTCTGTGACTTTTCAAATATCCCTTTTCTAAAGGGTAGAAGAAGATGAAAAAGACTATGAATGCAGATTCACAAAGGACAAAACCAGTTTAATTTGCTTTGATAAAGATTCAGAGATTACAAATGAGCACTTCGTAAAATTTCAACCCTTGAATATGACATCTGAGCCAGAGAGTATATCCATTTCTTGCTGCCTACCAGCTGTATTCTGATTTCAAAAGATGACCTTCCCTATAAGTTTTATATCTAACTCATAAAATGCATGGCTCAGGAGAACAATTATCCTAACATAGAGTGTGCTTTCTCGATGATACGGTGGGGTACAGTTTCCCACCTGTTTGTGAAGGATATTAAAGGTAAGATTAAAATCCTGCACTCGCTCTGCTTGCCTGATTGTAACAGTGAAGGAGATGAAATTGATTCAAGCTTGTGTCTGAGTGTTTCAGTGTTATTCAGCAGCACCTGTTGGCTGGCAGCTGTTGAAGATTATTGTGAGTTTCTTTGACAGGAATAGTGGAGGAACAATAATAAATCAGTCTTAAACTGGCCAGTGGAGGGGTTTATTTAACAGATTTAAAAGTCTCTTTATGGATAAAGATGTTAATTCTGAGTGGCAAACCCAAATTACCTTGCATGCCATGAACTTTGATTTCCATATACCGACTGATCATTTCATGCACTGAGGCCAGGGCAGCCTGCTCTCAGAAAAACTCAGCTCCAAGACACTCCCCACCAAATGCGCATAAGAACATAGCAAGTGTGCAATATTTCTTTAATGTTTTTTTTCTCTCTTTGGTTCAGGTGAAATAGAGGATACAGCTTTAATAATTTGAATTTCACATGGCAAACACACAGTGGATTTGAGGAAATCAATTTTCTCTAATCTAGAAAATTCCCTCCTCAAGAGAAAAGGAACTTAAAAACTTCCATGATGTATTTAATGTCACTGTATCTTTCTCTTACTTTGAATAAGGAAAAACTGACTTTGGGGTTGTAATGTGGCATTGACTTTCCCTTCCTAGTATATAATTATCTTTCACATTGAGTCAAGTTGGGAAGAAACATTCGTGGGTGAATGAGGAGGAGGGAAATGGAGTTTATTACTTTATGCCTTGTTACAGAAATGCAGACTTCATATGAACCATCACTTCTGGGTGTTTCTGTGTTTTGCCTGATACACAATCACAAGAATTCAGAAGATGTTTCTGGGGTTATGTGCAGAGATAGTGAAGTGAATATTAAGACTTTTTCCTTAATGTATTTATTGTATTTTCATCTTTACCTTGATATTATACATATTATATATACTTATATATATTATATATATGATTATATATGATATATAATCATATGTGCTTAAATAATTATTCTCTCATATTCAGTTCTTGGTTTTCAAAGAAGAGGACATATCCTTCATCTCATTTATCTCTGTGGAACGCATCTCTTTCCTTATTTTCCTTTATGAACCTCCTCACCCCTCTTGTTGCCACTCTCCACCTCCTTGTTTTTACCCTGCAACTGACAAGTCTTCCCTAGTGGGGCCTCAGCTACCAAGCCCTTCAGGACTGCTTCCTGAAAAGTAACCTAAAGTAACCCCATGTATCATTTTGGTGGCAAGCCTCACAGCCACCCGTCAGGTAGAGTACCAAATCCAAACTCTTTGCGTAACAGCAGGTAAGACATGATGTAATCTCAGGTAGGAGAAAAGATCTACTGAGTTCCCTCCTGTGTGGAAGCTTTTGCTTAGACTCGCCCCTTTTGTACGTTTGTGAAATGACTGGAATATATGCTTTATGCCTTTTCCAGCATTTGTATAATTAGGCTCAGTTTTGCCTCATGGGAGAGAATCGCTCTGGTTCTGTGTGCAGGTGGCCCATCTGTCACTGAGGCTTCTCAGCATCGCTGGCGGGCTGGACTGTACTCAGCCTCAGGCTGAGCAAAGAGGTTTCCAGGGGACACGGAAAGTCTCCCATTATGAGGGCACCTGAGCTTCCTAGAGCCGTTCACTGCAGTATTTCTGGGGTTCAGACAAAAGCTGCTCCACACATTTGGTTTCTTTTTAAAATCATATTCATTCAGGAGTCTTGTTACACATGGCTGATAATTCATTTTAAAGAGATGGTAAAGAGGCAGAAATAACAGGGAGGTGGGTTTCTAAATGTCTTAAGTCCTTTTCCACAAGTGTCATCAAGTATAAAAATTGTAAGCAACAAGAGTAGGTTTAATGTTGTTGACTACAGAACACTCATTCGAAAGGGAGAACTGGGCCATAGGGCTCTATTGTCCTTATAGTTTGTGCCCGTCTGTCCCTCCTGCTCACGACTCGGTTGTCAACACTCATTATTAATTTTTGTCATTTAATACAATTCCATACTGCACCTGTCTTTCTGTGGTTAAGAACTTGGCTATCTACAGTCATTAAAAATACATCATTACTTGACAATAGCGATGTTTAAAATTTCTTTGTGTCTTGCATTTGCCCTCATTCAATATAGAATACAAATCATAAGTTTACCTTTGGACTCTGCAGTTTTAGAGCTTTGAATAAAGTTATAACAAAGCTTAATAAAGCTTTGTTATAACTTTATAGCTTTATAATAATAAAGTTTTGTTATAACTTTGAATAAAGTTATAACAAATCTTTTGAATAAAGTTATAACAGTGTCCTGTTGAATTATTCAGATCCACTTACTTCGATTGAAAATAATGCTATATTGTCGTTACACTTAGTATATTTCTCAAAATTAGTATAATTTGAAATCAAAATTATCAAAATTTTAATGCTTATGAACTGCAGATTCTCCTATTGGTAAAGTATGCACTTGTTTTTTGCGTATCTGGAAGATTTTTTCTTTAGAATATTTTATTTACTATTTGTAGTAAATAACTAATTTGCACTTTCTGTGTAAGCCTTTCGAAGCTGCTGCAGCCTACTGACTGGTAGGGAGGAGTGAGTGCCTTTGCTAGCATTTATGACAAGAAAGACAGTGTTCCCACAGTGCGCTTGCTGAAGGGCAAGAATATAACTTCTTGTGTCTGATGTTGTTCATCGTGGCAAAAGTTTGTGGAGAAGAAACTGCATGTAACTTTATTTCTTGATAAAGTTATGTATTTTTTATATGAAATAAAGGAAATTGAAGGGAAAAACAGTTTCAAATCTGCTATGCTTGCACCTCACTAGTTATGGTTTTGGGGTGGGATATTTATTTGGTGAGCTACTTTAGAATCAATGACTATTTTTGGAAATAATCTTTTTTAAATATACTTTTCCATATAATAATATAGGAATATGTATTCACTTCAAATCACATGCATCTTCTAAAGACCAGGTCTTTCCTCTTCTTGATTCCCTGTGGACCTCAGGCTAGAAATGAAATTCACTTTTAAAAATAAAGTAAATACGGCCAGATATCACCAATTATCGAAGCCACATGATGAACACCCAGGTGTTATTTGAACTTTTCAACTTTTCAGTATGATTGACATTTTTATTAAAAAATTTTTGAGTAAATAAAATAACATGGTAGCCAATAAACAGACAGCTATTAAGGTAGTCAAGCAAAACCTAATGTAAAAACTAACAATCTGTTACAGGAACAAGAAGAATGCTGCGTGGCTGAAGTATGCAAGGGGTGTGTTAGAGCAGTAGATATCTGTAGTCAAAAAGTAGAGCGATGCCTTGGTTCATATGCTGAATTCACTCCAGGGTTCTGGATTCCTCATGTTTCATAGGAGGTTAGCCACTGTCCCTGGAGGTTGGCCACTGTCAGGGAATATAGAGGCATATATTCCCTGAGAATATAGTCCACTGTCCTATATTCTCAGTCACCTGAGGAAGAGTTTGCAACTGGGAGCAAAATTTTGCTGAACACTTCTTTTTGTGAACTGAATTGTTCATGAGCTGAAATAACACTGTGATAGCAGAGAGATGTGGAGGGACTAGAAAATGCAGGGCTTTGTAAGTTAGGACAGGCCTTTCATCCAAGGAGAGTCTAGGCAGAGATATGGCTTCCATCAGACCTATATTTTAGAAAAGCTATTTGGCTATCACATAAACAGCTCCCTGTTGAGGTCAAAACCTGAGGTAGGAAGATAAATTAGGGATATAGAAGAACACAAGTGTAATAATGGCTTGGATAGGGAAGATTTCATGAAAATAGAAAAGGCTAATATGTATGAGATGTTGTTGGAACATAGACTCAATCACACATATCGATGGGTTGGAGGAAAGTAATGAGGGAAAGGACAAATCTGGTAAGGTAACTAGGGAAGATGAATCGAGGGCAGATCTTAGACTTTGGACTTGATCAGTCACTTCATTGGTGATGCCACTGATTATTCTAGAATAATTTGGAGGGAAGGAGATTTTTTGGTGGGGGCAGGGGGGGAAAACTAGTGAATAAAGAGTTCTGCTCTAGCCAGATTTAGCTCAAGTGGTGCCATGCTTCCCTTGAATTTGAGACGTGTTTTAAACATGGAGATAGAGCTATTGACTTGATATATGGATATGTTAAGTTTGACTTTCTGTGGAGAGAATTATCTAGAATTCTAGAATTATCTAAATTTGGGAGCTTTTTCAGCATTTTAATTGAATCTAAAATCATAGGGCTGAGATAAAAATTTGATGTTGCCAAGGAAGCTTGAGGAGATAGAGAAAAGGAGGCTGCTTTTACCAAGTTACAGGTCATCTTGATATTTAGTTGTTAGCAAAGGAATAGAAAACTATGAATGAGGTGTTAAATATATGACTATGTAAATAGATGAGAAACCAGGAGAAGTACGTGGAGGTCAAGAAAAGTAAAGACATCAGGACATGGGCAGATGTTATAAAGGTTTCAGCCACAACAGTCAATGTGTTCAGGGAAATAGAGAAAATAGAGACCATTACAGCCAGAAAGAACAATTCATGTGGATTTGGGAAAATAGAACAAGGTCAGGAGAGGAATGCGAGATGAGAACAGAAGATGGCTTCTTCAGTAAATATGGTTTCCTTGCAGAGTAAATGAACATGACCCTTAGCAAGGAAGAGAGGCCCCCAGGAGTATGTTTATCCCTTTGTCTGTTTTGAGGCTAAGGTTGTGTCTTGTAAACTGAATGATTAAACAGAGGAAGACGATTCGGGAAGGAAAGGGGATAATTGTAGGAGCAAAGTGAAGAGGTGAAGAGATGGAAGACAGACTTACCGGGCCTGTTGTGGAAAGAAGACTTGAGGGTGAGTGGAGGGAAGGGAGATCACGTGGCCCAGAATCTGTAGGTGGAGGTGTTGGTGCTTCTCTGACTCACAGCCTTGCCCTCCTCCGAAGGTCGTGAGGGAGGGAAGCGATGTGGCTGAAAGGAGGAGAAAAGGCTCCTAGTGCACTGAAAATGGAAGAGGAAAGTGTGAAGATTGCATTTATACCACCTTTTCCGGTTATCTTACATTTTTATTCAAATCTCAGCTCTCTCACCTGCTAGATAATTAGCTATGGTATAATTAACCGCCAATCTTTAACATGAAGAATTTAAATTATAATCATGGCGATAAGAAGACTGTGGTAAGATAAGGATATACAGATTTGAAATATTAATAGTTCTTCATGATCACAGGCTTTATCAAGTATGAATATATCAGGCATTATATTCTTGTGAAGAGAATTATCTAGTTTTGATATTTTAAAATATAACTAAAAAAGGTACTCGAATAAGAAATTATGTAGAATTCACTGCAAAACAGCCAATTAGTGGCTTTCTAAATTGAACTTAATATTTGTTATTTAATAGAATGGATATATAAATATCAACCGAAGGATAGAAATTTAGAGGTGAAGAAGTAGTCTTGTTTGGAGGCATAAGCCAAAATGTACCACAAATGTGGTGCAAATGAGTAATCCCAGCCTTCTGGGAGGCTGAGGCAGGTGATAGCAAGTTCCTACCCATCCTGGGCAATTTAGTACATTAGCAAGAATCTATCTTGAAATAAACAATTCAAGAAAGAGCTGAGGATGTAGTTCATTGTGAAGCCCTTGGGTTCAATTCCCCAGTGATAGAAGATGACAAGCAAACAAAATCAACAGGAAAACAATGCAAAGAAGTCACAGGAAATCATACTGACTTTCCAGGGTTCCTTCCAAGCCCATCTGCTTCAAAACACATCAGGGGCTGATCTGGGTCCACAGTGTTTTTCCTACAGGTTTATCAAGTTATGTGCTCAATCTGAGGAGGGCTGGGGACAAATGTAGGCAGGCGATAGGGCCAGGGAGGCAGAAACAATTGGAACCCAGCATCTCCACCTGCCCGTGCCTCTCCCTACTGTTCTCTGCACTGTAGACTGCAAGATGTTAAAAGAAGATGCTACTTTTAAGAATTAGAATGCTCCCCTTTTTTCCTAATAAAGTAATTCCCTTTCATGCAGTCAGTACCGGAATTGGGCAATGATGCGTATAAAATACAGCTCTTTAACCTGCAAGAGCATTTATGCATTGCGGGTTTTCTTCGGTTTGTAATTGCGTGCACTTAAATTCACCATTTGTATTTGGAGCTCTCCTAGCTTCTGACAGGTCTGGAAATTTGGATTGCAGACAATGGCAGCCGTGTGTACCACATACAGGCTTGCGCCCAACTGAGAAAAACCCTCACTCCTGTCTGCGCCCGAGTCAGCAGGAGGTTCGCTTTCAGTTTGTTTAGAACGTGGGCCTGTTCTCTGGGAGGCATAGCATGGTCGACAGGGAAATTGACTTTGTCTTTGTGCCTTCGATACTGAAGCACACAGAAATTTCTGGGCAGCTGCAAAACAGTTTAAAGTATCGTCTATGAAAATGTTAAAAATAAACCCACTTTACATTTTAGATTTTTATATGTAAGAAACCATTATCTGAATACTTGAACCAAATGGTTTTCTACAATTCCTGTTCAGCGTATTCACAAACACTTTTTAAAAGCAAGTGGGTGGAATAGACCACTTGGGAAAACTGTTTGGCATTTTCCACCAAATTTAATCTATGCCTACTCAGTGATACTACAATTCAACTGCTAAGTGTACAGCCCAGAGAAAGGTGTGTACTTGTGTGCCAGAGCCCGGGCTGAGGTGTGGTCCTCACAGCACCAGCAGAATAGCTATGGCTGGACGGGATCACACACTGCCGTTGGTGTGGATCAATATTTCATGGGGTATTTATGTAGTTCATAATGTAAACCAGTAAAAGTAAGTATGATTGTGAAATCCCAAAGCATAGGTAAACCTTAAACTTAAGTGTCAGGAAATTTAGGAATAAAAAATCATATGGTTGATGCCATTTATATATATATAGAATACAGATGTAGATAGAGCTCAACTTTTGTGTTAAAATAGTGCTTATCTTTGGAGAGGAAGGGAGTAAGGGCCGAGAGAGTATTCTTGGTGTGGATTTGTAATGTCTCTCTTGACCTGGCTGATGGCTATATAGTAGGTTTTCTTTTTTGATAATATTATGATTAAAATTGAGATTTTATTTATAGTACTTTGAGATAACATAAAGACAGTAAATATGCACATTCTTCTGTATATTATATAAGGGTTTAATATAATTTATACAATTTATCATAATACTTATTATATACCCATTGTAAAGGTTTTTTTTTTTTTTGTAAAGGTTTTTGTTTTGTTTTTTTTTAGACAGGGTCTCTCTTTGTAGTTCAGGCTGGCTCTGAGCTCGCTATGTAGCCCAGGCAAGCCTCGAACTCAGCAATCCTCCTGTCTCTGCCTCCCGAGTGCTGGGATTACAAGCGTGAGCCACCACGCCCAGCAGTTGTAAAGGTTTTTAAAACAAAAGTCTCAGAAAATAAAATATACTCATTTCTTTTCTCTGGAGTTAAATAATTTTGCACATGTTGTCTATGTAATATATTGTATTTATGTTAAACACTGAATAAGTAATTCAACATCTCCATCTAGGTTTTCTTATGTTTTGCAATCAGGAGTATAATTAAATACATTTTATTTAGTCACTTAAAGAATTTATTTCCCATAATCTTTAGGTACACTGACCCTAAGTAAATTTAAGATGAGTCAGTAAGTTTAAGGATTTTTTAGCTAAGTCTGATTGATATGTCTTGCTTTTAACAGAATTCAACACTTCAATTTTAAGTTAAAACATTTTATTTTGCTTTTACTTTCATATGATATTACAGTTTTTTTGTGTAATAAATGTTTCTGAAATGACCTGCCAGTGGAAAATTTTTGTTGATGGGATTACAATTGATTTCAGCAAGTGAGTACATATGTGAATCTATAGGTTATTTGCCAACTCCTGAAAAAGTGCGTTGTGAAAGAGAAAAAGACTTGTATATACATCCCTCCATCTACTGCTTAACTTTGGAAGCAAAATGTTAATATTCAAATATATCATGTACTGCTTTTTAAAAAAATACTATTCCATAAACCCTTGGGATATATTATCCAATAAAATGAAAAGTGATACTAGTAACTGCTATTTCCTAAAACTAACCACCCACCATCACTGGCGGTACACATTAAGTACTTGTATAGAGGGCATTCATTTAGAGAAAGTATTCTCTGCCTTACATTAAGGGAGAGTTTTCCCAAAACCCTTTTTTTTTCCTTTATTCCATTAAAGAGACAGTTGGATATTTTGAAAGAAGTAGTAATTCCTCACTTGATTATTATCTTATTGGCTTTTTCTTTTAGTTTCTCCAAGATATTAGGGATATCTTTATATTTTAAAATGTTTTTGAGGTCTATTTCAAGTCTTACATCTTCCAATTTTCCCCTTTCATCTTGATCCTGTTTTTTGAAGAAACCTTTGATTGAAAGCCTGCATAGCTTCATTCTTTCTCTCCATTTAACTCTGAGACCCCAAAGCTACGTGAATTGGGTGCCAACCGAGATGATGAGGAGCCTTGTACACGGGGGCAGCACAAGAGCCGATTAAGAGAAGAGTGAGCTCTTACAGGTGCAACTCCGAGTGCAAGAGCATGCAGACTCCTCTCTCCGCTGTCACCAGGTCATTTCTTCAGAGAGGGAAGCGCCATATATTTCTTTAGAGAGACAGACAAAGTTTTGTTTCATCTAACTGATTCAGTGGGCAAAACAAACGAAACTTTAAAACTTAGGTTCCCCAGTAATTCACATTTTCTTTTAAATGTCTAGGAAGCTTAAATCTCAGTGTCATGTCAAGGCCTATGTTTAGGAATAAGGAGTAGATTGCAGTAGATTCTTGGTGCATTGTAGTAGATTCCTGGTACCTAAACTTCAGTATATGCACGGGGTAAAATCTTGACCAGTTTAACATATTACTCATTTTTTTTCAAAATATTTCATCTATGAACCAGTGTTTCCCCCATACAGACGTTTTATGTAAACTAATTTTGAAAAAATCATTCTGCAACAAATTTCACATTGTAATTGATTTTAAGTAGAATGTAGAGAAACAAGTATATGCTATTTGCAGTATAACTTACTTTTTGCAGTTAAACAGAACATACACCTATTTCTGGAAATAAAAATGTTCCAGAGCTAAAAAGCTCTCTGATGTTATTTGTCTTCCTTTTGCTACAAGCATGTTATAGTGTAGTTACTTTTCTAGCTGTAAGAATTAACAGTAGCTTCGGAGAGAAAAGGAGGAGAAAGACTGCCCGGAGCATCCCTTTGAACGGCTCCAGCAAGAACAGGTGTGATTATCCCAGGAGGAAGCAGTGAGTGACTTTTGTATAATGGGAAGTGTGTCCTACCCTGATAAGAACTTGTGGATAAGGAAACAAGAGACTAGTAAATAGCCAAGGAGAAAAAAGCCAGAGAAGCGTGCTGTGCTTTGCCACTTAAATATATGTCATTTCTTTAGGGTCTACCAGTTTTACAAAGAGATGAGGGCTATTTTGGAAGGCTAGTTACCTCTGTTTCCAAAAGACAGAGTTTCTTATAAGTAGGCCATGGCCAAAAAAATAGGCCATACGGCATGCCAGGTAGCTTTGTGAACTTCACGGTTCTAGAAAATTCTATCCATTCACAAGTTCCCCAGTGCTTTGAACAGAGTTACAAAGGCTACAGCCAGGAGAGTCAGTCATGATAATAAAACTCCCATAAGAGATGAGTGAAGGGTAGTCCCAGGGAGATGAGCTATCCTTGGGTTTTGGCAAGTGGTTTGTTCTGGATATTTATTTTCCTCTTTGCTTGTTGAGTTTTGGGATATGAATAAAAGTCATAAGAAAACAATAATCATTTAGAAGGCTTTATGTTAACATCATACATTTTTGAGGATGTTTAAGGTTGAAATTCTATTTTGTTTTACATAAAAGGATTGTTACATTGCTTCAAATTTTTATTCATTTTTTTCTTATTTAGGAGGAATCCTGTCCATCAATTAGCTTTTGTTCTTTGATGCCAAATGTTCGCTTAATGAGTTATAAACTCATTCTCAGTTGCAAAATTTTTTGATGCATAAAAAATTGTACTTTTTTAGCCAGAAAGTTTGGAAATACTAATACTGTGACATGCACAGTTAGCCTTTCCCTGGATTTTGATAGATATGGACAAAATCAATAGATACATCACATAAAAATCACCATACTTCAAAGGTCTTTCCTAACATATCTCACAGGCTTCAATTCTTTCTGTCTGTAATAAGAGAAAAGAATTTTCATGACTGCAAACCATTGACCCAAACCGTTGACTCTTCTTTTCAAAGAGTATTTCTTTTCTCCCATTTTATTTATCATATCACTTCTTATTACATATCACATACTTAGCATCACTTATGCATTAATGTTACACACTTACAGAAAGTTAAGTGCCTTCTCTAAGTACAAGTCACTATGAATTTTACTGTTGTTATTAAGTACTGAGTCATTATCAATATTTGATTTTATTACTGACTCCATAGTACTAGTTCTAAGTGCTTAAATTGTATGTATATGTATAAATTTGTGAGAAAAACACACATGAACAGATAGATGAAAAGTACAGGTTGGACACTCCTAACCAGGTGCTAATGATCTGTGGAGTACATGGGAAGGGTGAGGGTCAGTATTTGAAATGGAACGCTGTTCTAGTGGCTACTACATTAGGTATACTCTGAAAGGAGTTCTTTGTCTTCTCCTTGAATTTTTAGGATATCTTCATTACAAGCAGGATAACACAGGGAATTGAATCAAGATTAAAATAATCTCAGTATCTGATGGACTGAAATACTGTGCTGAGTATGCATGAAATAAGATAATATAAGAAAAATATAGAAAATGTGATAAAGTAGGTTCTTGAATTTCAGAAAAATCAAGAAATCCAGTCTGATATTTATCCCATTTATTGCATGGGCTGTCTGAGCCATGTGGTATTACGGTGGTAGTTTTTTATTCAAGTATCTTCCCATTTTTTTAAAAAAACTCCATTATTTGTTCAGAGACATTTATAATATTTCATTCTTATATTCTGAATAAATATTTCTAATTCCACAGTGTACTGTTTTAATTAAAGAGTAAGGTTGTCCTGTAAAACATGGGTAACCTAAGTAATACCAAACCCTAGATACTTATATTAAATCAAGAGTCCTAAGTCAAAACAAGGAGCTAGGGTTGGAGATTTAGCTCAGTGGTTCCAGTGCCTGCCTAGCAAGCACAAGGTCCTTGGTTTGATCCCTTGTAACCACATACAACAATACTGTGCATAGTGACTCATGCCCAGCAGCAATCAGTACCACATACCACAGTGCCAGGTATGGTGGCTCATGCCTGTATTCCCAGCACTCGACAGGCAGAGGCAGGAGGTTGCTGAGTTTGAGGCTGTCTGAGCTACATAGTGAGCTCAGGGCTAGCCTGAACTACAAAGCGAGGCCCTGTCTCAAAAAACAAAAACAAAACAAAACAAAACAAAACCAGGGAGCTACAACTAAGACACTAGCTTGAACCATGGGCAGCCATAACCTCATTTACCAATAACTTTGACTTGGCTACTTTTTCAAACTTGGCTTACCTGGGAAGTTACCTGCGGAAACAGGAAAGGTAAAGCATAAAACAGTCATATATCACTCAACCACAAGATGACAAGTACCACAATGTCACTTTTCCACTGCAAAGAAGAAACCAACTACCTTAGATAATAAGAGGATAGTATTTCAGTCCTGTAACATTACAGCGGAGATTTCTTAGGAGAGAAGGAGTATGCTACTCCTCTGAGCCCAACGGAGAAGCACACACTGTACTGGGAAGCCTGGTGCTAGTACAATTGTATGAACTGCTCAGTTTTATATGTGCAGTTCATATCACAAGCCCTCTTACATAATCTTGTTTTAAAACAAAAACTTACTTAAGGAATACATATCAGTTCTCCATTTTCAGGTAGAGTCTAACTTGCAGTATTTCTTCCTGTTATATAAATGTAACATATTCATCATATTCACCATTTTTTATTGGTCCAAAGAGACAGTAACCAAAATACAAGAAACTCAGAACCCACAGTAACACCTAACTGTAGCATATACAAGGTTAAAATGGTAGCTAAAATTACCCAAGCAGCAATTTTATTGGTATTGCACTACAGATAGCCTAACTTTTAACACAACAGGCCAGTATTTGAGCAATCTTTCATAATTCTAATTCATAGAAGGAGAGATTTTGTTTTGAAACTGATGTTATTTACATTGAAACACAAAAGGGTAGAGCACAAAATCTTCACTCATCTTCTCAGTGTACAGTGGACAACCTCCCAAGTCTTTTCAAGTGTCATGTTCTTGGCAACATTTAAATTTCAATTCACAAACACAAGTCACTAGACATTTTCATTTGTGACAGTTACACTCAAGATAAGTTAAAATCAGTCCTCATCTCCTTTTAGTCTTTTATTAATACTGAAGGAAAAAGACAAAGCTGTTGTTGAAATGAATCCATAAACAATATATCTGTTTTAAAGGACTCAATTCCTGTAACTACAAGGTGAACCACAGTATTTTGGGGTGCTTGCTCTTTTTCATCCTGCCTGAAAACTAAAGAACGCAGTAAGAACTTTATCACTACTGTAGACAGAATCACTTCAAGAGTTTACTCATACAGTTTTTCTCCATGCATTCATATAACATTGCTAGAATTTAAGCAAGAATTAAATGTTCAGTGATGTCACATAGGACAAAAATAATTCCTGGAGAAATAAAAGTTTACAGATCTATCAAAATGCCAAATTTACTCTGAAGTTAACTTTCTTCTTGATATAGTCAATTCTCTTACTTCTCATTTTCTATACAAGTAGCAAAACCACTTCAATTTTTATCTTTCAGTTTTTATGTTACAAATAAAAAATTACTCATTTAATCTGACTCAGCATAAATTATCTTTTTTCATTCTAAAACTTACTCCCTTAAACATTATCTAGTCTTCCATAAACATTATCTAGTCTTCATAGCATAATGTAAAAAGTCACTTCATATCTTCTAGAAATAGGCACAGAATTTAAAAATATTTTTTCCTTTGTTCGCAAACTAAATTATGCCCTATTTTGGCTAGAAGAAAGAAAATCTTAAAAGATACTTCACTAAGCTATCTAATACATGAAAATTATTTGATTAATTATTCTGAAATAAGATGGATTTTAAAGTTGCATTAAAGCCAATACAAAATTAAGTCTGAATTATACATAGATCTAGGATACATCAGTATTAAAGATGAGTATTTTAAAGTACAATAAAGTTTTAACATAATAAGCAAACAAGAAAATATATGTAAATCAAAATACTTCATGGGTTTTTTTGTTTGCTACTGAAGAAAAAGTAACATTAAATGGAAATGAGATTAACTATCTCCTGTCATAACTTTAAATGCAAAGAAAAGCTATAGCTGTATTCCCATTTTTTGATTAGATAGAAATATGGTTAAATTGCTTCTCACCTGTTTGGCTGAGATCAAGTGTAGAAGAATAAAAGCAGAGTAAATTGAAAGTTTATAAGAATTGTTATTTTTACTCCTCAGAAAGGTTAAAAATTAATCTAGATCTAACCAACTTAGAGGTCATGATGTATATAAATGAATTGTGCAACACGCAAGATTCCTGATTTTGTATACTACGTGTCCATATCACAGTAAATTTGCTGAATCTAATGTGGTTTGATTTGTTGAGGAAAAAGAGCCATTGTCAGTGGAAAGCATTACATGAGCATGTGCCTCAGAAGCCTTTTCATTGGGCTGAGGGTGTGGCACAGTGTTTCTGACCTGCGGGGCAAGTGTAAGGTCCTGAGTTCATCCCCAGTCGGGGCTGGGGGGGGGGGGGGCTTGGAATTTTACACAAGGTATATCCTTCATGTCTAGTTACCAAAAATGCATTTTCCATCATTGGGGGGTTATTTCTCTATAATGAGTAGTTCTCTAAAAATAGTGCAAGTATTTGTATCCATTGTTGTTACATTTAAAAGGGAAGACTGTATTTGGGCACATAAAACTATTTTCAAAACTCAAAAGCTCAAGGCATATATTTTGTTTTTTTATGGATATAAAAAAATACTGATCTCAAACAGTGTTCATTAGTAAAGGTGGAGATGCCATTGCTTTACCACAGCTGCAAACACAGTTTATTCTATGGATAGCTTTGTTGGTAGGTCAAGGAGAAATCCTACTGAAGTAGAAGGGTCAATGGAGAAAAAAAATCATATTAGAATAAATATTAATTTGAAAAAAATTAAATCGAGGAGACCACTTTGGCTTCCTTTCAGTATGAAGTGCAAAACCATGCTTTTTAGATGGGGAATGGGAAATGTCCCAGCCACAGTGGCCCTCGTGTGCGCTGCTCGGTCCAAGCCACCTGGGGGCGCTCTGCTCACTAAAACACTGGATACATTACTGGTTCTCAAGAAAACTCATAGCGATTCGCTCCTAGTGGAACACAGAGCTGTTTTTCTTCAGCTCAGCATCTTGTCTCAGCGTCCTCTGGAGCACGGGTGCTTCAAGCCTGCGCACACACAACTGAAATTGTCCCAACTCTTGTCTATTTCTCGGTTTCAAACGGGGTCATGGACTATAATTGGTTTTACTTTGGGCCCTAATGTACTTCATCAATAAAATGCCTTTCACTCTCTTTACATGTAGAGTGCTTTTCTGCAGGATCTGTTAGTTATTTCATGTTTAATATGATATGGCATAAAGTGAAAAAGTGATATTAGTGTTGTGTACAATGAAATAAATATTTTGAGCATATATAAATGGTGTCTATTAAAATTAAATATATTCCCTCTAAACTAAACATAGAATATTGATTTCTGCATTAAGTTATATAACATTTTGTTTAAAACAACTATATTGTAACTTTGCAGCAGACCATGGTAAAAATGTTTTGCAGGAAGACAGTTATAGAAATGCCCACTGACATTAAATCTAACAGCAAAGATGGATACTGTAGTTCCCTATTTAGAAAACAGCTCAAAGAATAAAGTTGTTTACAAACAATTAGTGCATAAGTGTTTTGTTAGAGGCAAGAAATTTAATTTAAATGGGCTGTATTAACTCTTCTGGATGTAAAGGTTCTAGTTCGCTAATATTTGCATTCACGTGAACAGTTCACTTATTCACGTGAGTTTGGTTTCAGCTTCCAGCTGTTTTCTAACATTGAAGACTGAAATGTTGGAGTTTGAAATGGTTCTGGGGACACAGTCTTTCCTGTCAGAGATTCTAGCAGATGCTGATATGATTTCATATCCATGGAAGACAGGGCAAATATAGAATAGCTTCAAAACGCTTTTGCAGAGTTTTCAAGCCAGATGTCCCTTGGCATTTACATAGAAAACGTCTACTGGGTACGAAGTTGCCCAATTTTGTGTGCAAGTTCTCAGCCGTGTATGTAGTCACGGATGTTCTGACAGCCATCTGCTCAGGCCGTACTGTCTCTATTCAGCCATGACTAAAATTGAACATTTCTCAAAATGGAAAATTTCAGGTAGTTTTATTTTAAGATAACAGAAAAATTTTCCTCAGCCTTAAAACCAAAAGACAAGACCTCCCTGATGTTTGTTTAACAGTAACGACCGAATTGATGGAGAATGCATTCTAAATGGCTTCACTTACTGAGTAAACTTTTTGAGAATAGAGACTATACCTCCATATTGAACAACTTTATTTTAATTTCGTGCCAAAATGTCAACTGGATATTAGGAAAGTTATGGATGTGTGTAACTCCCACCCTTCTTTGTACATAGCAAGCTCTCTATAAATATTTGTAGAATGAATAAAAGACTGAAGGATGTCTGTCAGAATCCACATTCATACATGTTTTCACACAAATGATTTACATATATTTTCATCTAACTGATAGTCTTTAATATACAGAACTACGTCTATGTCCCCCAACACTTTTGTGTGTGTGTGTATGTGTGTGTGGGTGAGAGAGGGAGAGAGAGAGACAGAGAGGTGTATAAGGGAATGAATGTGTATTTGAGAGCTTTCAAGCACTGTCTCGGCCCTATTAATTAGCTTGATGTGTTGGAAATTCATCTATATGGCATTGGTTCTAATATCGTGAGTTCATCAAGAGAAAGAAAATCACATGGAACATTCCTAAACCATTAAATTATATGATATAGGTTAATTGATGAAGAGCAGGAACTGGAGATTGCTTTAATCAAGAGAAGGAATTTAAGCTGGTTTTGAAAGAAATACTAAATTTGAATTTAGGGAGAAAAACTCAAGTATGGATGCAAACTCATCTGAAAGGTGGGGAATGCCTTATCAGCAGGATGGGGAAATGTGACTAGAGTGTGGAATTTTAATTCAGGACTTAAGGAAATAAAATTAGAATATAGCTAGAGAAGGAAGGCAGTTCATGGTGAGATTATAGAATACTTGGTTTTCCTAAATGAAACTTAGCTCTTTAGGAATCCAGTGAGAATCACTCAAGATCCTGGACAAAGGCAAGGACATAGAATAAGTGGACTTCTGTTGACCTATACTGATAATAATGCCCAGGAATCTAATGAGTTATGGTAGTCTCTGTTTTTAATAAAGATAGGAATTTAGGATATACCAATAACTCAGGAGAATAATGTGAATTTAAAACATTTAAAAAATAAGAATAAGGCCTGATGCCTGGAAAATGAGAGATGATATATCTCAGATAACTCCAAAACAGTGTGAATACAAACACACACACACACACACACACACACACACACACACACACTACAGTCATATATTAGATTATAAACTATTTTTATTTTTTATTGAGGTGTGAGTTTTTTTGATGAGGTTGGAAACCAGTTTTATATGTCTTATTGATACATTCGTTAACTCATCAAATATTTCTTGAAGACTTTCTTTGGTCAGATATTGCATTAATAAGATATACTGCTAAATAAGTTTTCCATTTGATTCAGACAAAGTAAATATTATGAGTATCTAGAAACTTTAAGCCTTAAAATGCTTCTATCAGTTTCACTAATACGATGATTTTAAAAAACCTGACAGTGTAGGCAAAATTCATATCTCTAGAGAATAACAATTTACTGAAGATGTTTGTTATTGCTGAATAAATACAGAGTATCCTGAAATCATTGCTTATAACTCTTGTTTCAACATGCTTGGGACAAGTTAGTGTTCACAGTTTTGTGAGTGAATATATCCATATATGGAAAGCATGTTATTCAGTGACCTGACCTTCTTGAGTTTTAAATAAATTTCAGAGCCTGAGGGAATATAGTACTTAAATTTGATGTTGTAGAAGTATCTAAATTTAAGCTTTAGAATTATTAGTGCTATATTATTTTTAAATATTTTATTGAATTACCTTTTGGAATATTTTACTCTGGTGAGTAATTTGCTAAACATAATCCATTCTGATGGTAATCACATGACTTCTTCACAAGGACAGAGGTAACCAAATTTGGGTTGCTTGGACATGACCAAATCCACTAAAAATACTTCCATTCCAAAATAATCTTGGGAGGGCTGGGGATTTGGCTAAGGGGTTCTGGCACCTGCTTTGCAAGCACAAAGTGCTGAGTTCAATGTCCAGAATCAAAACATAAGAGGAAAAAAGAGTGCCTTCCAAAGTGATCTCAGGATTGGTATTGAGTGATGCAGTATATCATTAAATTGGCTAGAAGTGCAAAAATAGGTAAAAAGTTATTTAAAGATACAAGGAGAGAACACTACACAAGAATCACTGACCAACACAAACCAGAAGTTTCACATAGACAACTGAAAAGACACATCCTTGTGAGCAAAAACTCATATGAACCTAAAAGAAAATTGAAGAAATTACTGGGTGGAAATGCGGAGAAAAAAATAGCTCATGAAGCCACAGTGAGCTGAGAGCTCATTATGCACCAGCAACGAAGAGCTCTGATGATCACATAATTAAAATGCTGGAGAGGATAAATAACACTGTGCTGTGTGTAGCAGCATATAAAACGTCAGAAGGGCTTGGAATCCAGTAGCATGATACTCTTGTAAAAGCAAATAAACTAGGAAAACTAGGTTAGCAATACTGAACTCCCTCTGTAGCACATTAGAAGAATGTCTCATTTTTTTATTATCTTACAATAAAACTGATCCTCCAAACAATCATCATTTCTGGACACTTCTACGAATGTTTTCCTTTATTCTCAATATTGTATTTGAAAGAGGAAATCAAGTTGACTTTTGTCCATCAACTGGAAAGTCAAACTGGATAGGAATCCAAATACATTTCAATGTTTCAGCTGGCAATTGTAAAAAGTAATTTTCTTTACATTTTAAGGAGTAATTTCCTGGTCCTCTCTCTCGATCACCACATTCATTAATCTAGTGAAAATAAAGCACATTTGGAGATCCAGAAATACTTGCAATGCTTTACATTATCAGGACTCTAAAGAAAAATAGGAAATTAAGTTTAGAAACAATATCAAACTAGTGAGGATGACTGATACTCTTGATGTCGCTAATCATGAAAATAAGAGATAACTGGCCAAATATGTGAATTCTTAGAAAACTGGGGGAAAGACCTTAGGAAACGGAGAGTACCTCTTTTGGCAAACTAATCTTTGTTGCATTTTGAGAGCACTTTTCACAAAATTTTTT
>PVIC010014242.1:0-36882 GCA_004025085.1 Thryonomys swinderianus | reverse complement strand
ACTCACACCCACCAGCAATCAGTACCACACACCACAATGCTGGGCGTGGTGACTCATGCCTATAATCCCAGCACTCAGGAGGCAGAGGCAGGAGGATTATTGAGTTCAAGCCTTGCCTGAGCTACATAGTAAGCTCAGAGCCAGCCTGAACTACAAAGCAAGACCCTGTCTCAAAAAAAAAAAAAAAAAAAAAAACAGCTGGGCATGGTGGCTCATGCCTGTAATCCCAGCACTCAGGAGGCAGAGGCAGGAGGATTATTGAGTTCAAGCCTTGCCTGAGCTACACAGTAAACTCAGAGCCAGCCTGAACTACAAAGCGAGACCCTGTCTCAAAAAAAAACAAAAACAAAAACAAAAACCAGCTGGGCGTGGTGGCTCACGCCTGTAATCCCAGCACTTGGGAGGCAGAGACAGAAGGATTGCTGAGTTCGAGGCTTTCCTGGGCTACATAGTGAGCCCAGGGCCAGCCTAAACTACAAAGTGAGACCCCGTCTCAAAAAAAAAAAAAAAAAACCAATACCATCAAGCACAGAAAATGACAAAGTGTGATAACTGTTTGTCACCTTTACCCATAGGTACCTGATTTGCAGTTGTATTACAAAATCTAAAACAAAAAAGAAACATATACAATAAATATTCTCTTAGCAGAGGATATTTACCATCAGGGGAGATAATTTAAAAGAGATAAGAGGAAAAACTAGAAAAATAAAAAAAGAGAAAGAGATTAAAGACAAATTTAAAGGACAAAAGATTATCCAAGGTTTGGCAAACTGGTGAAGAAGGCAAGAAGGAAAGAAAAAAGGAAAAAACTAAAAACAAGAACAAAACAACACAAAAACTAAAAATAATCTTCACACAGGAAAAAATGGAGACAATCAAGTGAAGAAAACACAAGCAAAGATAAAAGATTCTTCGTAATTTCAAGCCTGTGACTACTTTCTGGGCTCAATAGTTTCGTGGTAGTGTCCACTTCAGGAGGTACCACTGGTAGACAAAGAAAGCAGGCAGGGCCCAGATCCATGTGGGATGATTCTAGCAAGCCAGCATAAGATTAGGACAAACTGCTGGATAATCCTAGCACGTCTGAAGTAGGAATAGGGCAAGATACCAATTCTGGTGCCTTTGACTTGACTGAAGTTCAGGCTGATTCTGGCCTTTGGCTGTGGGATTGGAACCTGAGCTGTTTAGCCTACCACTCTCTGGGTGTCTGTTGCCCACCTGACTTCAGCTCCCTGAACCTGGAGGTCTCCCACAGTTCTTCACCCACTTACTGTGCAGTTTTAACACTGGGAGTCAACACTGAAGGCAACCTACACCTGCTTTGAGTCCTGGGTTCAAACTGGCTCTTCCCTAAAACAAAGTTCAGCCAAGAACCCTCTCCATGGGCACCAGCAGTCACTCTGACTGGAGTCACTCATCAACTATTGTAGTGTACAGAATTCACTGCTCTGATCCATTTCCCTGCTGCCTCTAGAGTCACTTGCCCTCTCTGTGTCTGTATAGATTTGACCCTCTTCTCTCACACTGTGACCCAGGATCTGGGTAGAAAGTGCAGTTGGCCACCTTTTTTTCTATTTGAATCTTTACTGGTACATTTTATCTACACATCGCAATTATGCTCAACATTGAGAACTTGTACCCGTATATGACATGACTTAATTCTCACTTTTCCCTTCCCCTACCCCTATAAGCACAAGCTTTGTTTCCTTTTATTTACCGTCAACTTTTTTTCTTTCCCTTCATAACTTACCCCTAAACATCATTTCCTCTTGAATATTTACTTTTTCACAACACCTATCGTGCATTCTAGAACTCATTTACATCTTCGGTTTCTCATACAAGAGAAAAGATATGATGTTTGCACATCTGTGACCTATTTATGGGCCACCTTCTTTTTCGTACTGTGGTCTGTCTCCTCACTTTCTCTGCAGGCTCCAATTTTCCCTTCAGATTCTTTCTGGGCCCCAGGATCCACCTCCCTCCTTCCTTTCTTTCCCAAGCTATTACTTTCCAGTATTTGGATTCTGAATCTAGGATAGGTCAGTTTGTTGCTACTTGTCACTGCACTCTCTTCCCACAGGCCTGTCATCATCCCCTATTAATTTTATTTACTTTCTTATTTTATACTCCAACATGAGCTCTTATAATACATTGTCTTAGTCTCTTTTCTGCTGTTAAAACAGAACCCCTAAGATTGCATAACTTAGAAAGAATGGAGATTTATTTCTTATAGTTTAGAGAGTAGGAAGTTCAAAGTTAGGGACTTGCCTCTGGTAGGCACCTTCTTCTTGTAACACCCCACAACAGAAGGCAAAAAGGCAAAAGTACATGCACATAGAGAGAAGTAGGTTGAACTTATCCTTTTGTCAGAAATCTACTCGCATCATAACTATCCCATTCCTATCTTCCATGACGATCGAGCCCTTATGACCTAATAATCATCTCTTAAATATCCAGGACTGTTCCACTGAGGATTAAGCTTCCAGCACATGAATGTCTGTGGACACAGTCAAAGAATACCCAGCCATGTAACACTGCCCTCCGGCATCACGCTGTGGCCCACTGGCTCTCCTGTTTGGGCTTTCTCTTATGGATAATCCCAGATCTTCTTCGTCCCACCTGTTACTCATTTATCCTGCCTGTTGCCCACCTCTCATTGATTCCCAATCCCTTCCCACAGTTCACGTTTAATTTTCAGCTCCTGATGCTTGTATAGGAGACAAAGTTTTAAAACAATAGGGCACCCTCTATTTGTTGTACAGATATTCACATTTTCTCTGAGAGAGGGAGGGAGAAAGTCAAATGAAGGCCATTTTGTAGCTAATCTTTTGGGTCCCTTTTCTAACCCAGTTTTAATACTAATGCAACCCTCCAGGCAGTTGCTTTCATGTGCTATTGAGGCTTTTTCACTCACTTCAAAATGGAATTCTTTACTGTGCAATGCACACAGCTCTCTTAATGTATCTCAGCCTTGAAATATTGACTAAAACTAACATAGCTCTTCCCTGAAAAAAGAAAATTATAAATACTGCCGTGTTTAAAGTTAAAAATCTACACCGAAGTGCTTACCACAAGAGGAGTGTATCTCAAGGTCACCTGCAATTCACAGTAACTGACACTCCGCACTCCCCCGCTGAATGTCCATTGATCACAAGCGGGGTGGGGGAGGGCAGAAGAGAGGTGAAAGAGGCAGGACCTAGGAAGGTACAAAAGAAATGAGAGAATTATCACGAAGGGCACCTTGCGGTATTCTCTGTGACTGCTCTGTACTCTGGCTGAGAGATTGCCAACTATGCTGGAAAAACTCAGGCCTGTGGGATCCTTCTGGAAATTTAAGAGACTTGATACAAAAATTGAGATTTCTGGCTTTTCCTGAGAAATCTTTAGTAGTGTCTACACTGGACCTGCATTTCTTCATCAGAACACAATTAGCTGGAAATGAGTAGCAGCTGCCCCCTTCAAAACAGGCATGTATGCACACTCCACAGAAACAGCTCCCCCTGTTCTGGCCATGACTATTTTATTCCCAGCCAGAACCACTCGATGCTGTTAGTCAGGCCTCTGCAGTCATTTGCCTTTGAGACTTCTATCCTGAAAAACCCCCACACTTGCCTACATCTAAAATGTTTTACAAAGTGATTTGTAGGACCAGTGTACAGTGGAAACCTGAAATTTGTAGGGTTTACATTCCCAGCCTACCCATGAATTGACAAAAGCCACAAATTTCAGATGTGGTCAGAAAAATGCCTATAAATGGCTATTTTTATAGTTTAAACCCTAAATGTGTTTTGTTTGCCCATTTATATAATTTTTAAAATAAAATATTGTTAATAAAGCCTTAGAAGGCACAGGAAATTCTGGTCACATCTTAGGGATTATAGGGCTCTAAGAAGAACAAAACAGAACACTTGAGATAGCTAAAGGAGGGACAGCAACCTGCTAAGATATGGAAATGCTGGTGTACAGGTTACAGGACAGCAGCCAGTCCTCAACAGAGAGAATAGAATAATGCTCTTGGATTGGCTAATTGCAAACCTCCTGCCAATAAAACAATTGAAGGATACCTGTAGTTTCCAAGAAATTTCAGGGGTTTCCTGGAACAGTTATTAGTGAGGTTCTAAGGAGGAATCTACGAATGACTGAGGCTACAAACTCTGAACCGTGACTTGGCAGGGGGCTACTGTAACCTCATTATTTTATTAATTTCTGAACCTCCGTAGTGCCTTTTATAGGGTAGATGTTCAGTTAACTAGGATGAAGTACTTTCTGGAATAGATGGGTTAGACATCTGGGCAGATGTAGAACCTGAGGGGCCTTCCATTGCTACTACTACTAGTGGGACATGAGCTGCACAAAGTCGTACTTATGTTCTGCTCTCTTCACGGAGGTAGAAAAGTCTCTTCTAGATGTTGTATGGGACACGGGCTCTTTGAACAGAACAAGTTAGAACCCCACCAGGGAAACTCCTTACTAATGGATGACTCTTATTAATGGGGGAGAATTTGGTGCTTACTAAGAGGCCTGCAGCACTAGCGAAGTCATTTCACCCCATTAAGATTACCTGCATGAGTCTCAGTTTCTTCACTAGAAAACAAGAGTTTGTTGGTCAAGGGCCTATTCAGCAGTGACACAATCCATTCTCGCTTTTTCCAAGAGCAGAGGTAGTAAATGAGTTTCTCCACCAGTTTCATGTAGCTGTCTTTATAATTAAGCTTGTTTCTGATGCTAAAATAATTCTAGGGAGGAAGAGAAATGGGATTTTAAAAAAGAATTGAAAGAAAAAAATATGATGGTAATAAAAAAAGGGAAACACAGTTTATGTATTTAGGGGGTAGGGGTTTTAGGGTGGTAGGGGAATGGTAAAAAATGAGAATTAAATCATGTCATATACTAGTACAAATTCCCAATATTGAATGTGATCATGATGTGTATATACAATGTACCAATAAAAATAAAGATAAACTAAAAATAGGCCGGAGATTTAGCTCAGTGGTTCCAGTGCCTGCCTTGCAAGCACAAGGTCGTGAGTTCCATCCCAGTAACTACATATAATGCTGGGTGTGGTGACTCACGCCCACCAGCAATCAATACCACATGCCACAGTGCCAGGCGTGGTGGCTCATGCCTGTAATCCCAGCACTCAGGAGGCAGAGGCAGGAGGATTGCTGAGTTCGAGGCTTGCCTGGGCTACATAGTGAGCTCAGGGCCAGCCTGAACTACAAAGCGAGACCCTGTCTCATAAAAAAAAAAAAAAAAAGAATAGAACTTCTCCAAATGGGAAGGGGACCAAGACACGTAAGTAGGTAGGGATAGGAGGGGGAGAGGAAGGGAAGAAAAAGAGGTAAAAGGTGTTATTACATGTGCCAATGCCACACAATAAATGTAATCATTATTCAAACATCTACAAAGAAAAACCAAACATTCTCTAATAATCAACTTTTTATTTCTGATGTAAATGTAAGTGGGAGAGTCTGAAAATGTTATTTTTCTCTCCAGCTCACTTGGGCTGGCTAGGACTTAGACTGTTACCTTCCTGAGCCATTTCCTCCACTCCAGACATAGCAGAAGAGAAAGTCCTGCCCAGAGATCCAAAGAGAACTGTGTTATATTGTTTCTAAAGCTCTGCTTGCTCCCTAAGTCCTGGACTAGAACTTGTACTAATCAGAGTGAAACTAAATAGGTGTCTTTCTGGTTTTGGAAGAAAATTTAAAAGCAAGAACTTGTTCCCCCTTTTGATATGACCTGACACCTCTATGTATGCAAAGCAATCCTCTTCTGAAATGAAGAATAAAGAAAACACCAAGGTGCTAATTGAATTCGTGTCTCCTCTGTATCCTGAAGCCAGGAAACAGAATTATCAGAGCAGTTTCTGTTCTTAGGATCTGCATGACCCAAATGGGCCCTTTCTCATAATCAGATCTGTTTTTAAACATCCAAAAATGTTGCCAATAAGATTTTTCTGGTTGGCATTGGTATTTTAAAAAACGCATGGTTAAAAGTTGTTATAAAATTACTGCATTGCTGTTATTTGTCATTTATGTGTTGGCTATTTCTTTCCACTTCTCTATATTTCCTGTCAAAAATATTTTGCCATTGTTTCACTCTGGGTAGGAGAATTAATGGATGTGGTAAATAACTAGAAATTGAAGGGTATAAAGTATAAAGAAGCCAAAAAAACAAAAAACAAATCGGTGTTTGTGGAGGCAAGGACATGTGAAGACACCATAAAACAAAAGACTTCAGGGGGCCAGCTCAGTGGTACCAGTGTCTGCCTGGCAAGCGCAAGGTCCCAAATTTAATCCCTGGTACCACAAACCACAATGCCAGGCATGGTGGCTCACACCTGTAATCCCAGCACTTGAGAGGTAGAGGCAGGAGGATTGCTATGAGCTCAAGGCTTTCCTGGGCAACATAGTGAGCTCAGGGTCAGCCTGAACTACAAAGCAAGACCCTGTCTCAAAACACTAAAAATAAATAAATAAATAATTTTTTTTGGAGACAGGGTCTTGCTTTGTAGTTCAGGCTGGCCCTGAGCTCACTCTGTAGCCCAAGCAAGCCTCAAACTCAGCAATCCTCCTGCCTCTGCCTCCCGAGTGCTGGGATTACAGGCGTGAGCCACCATGCCCGGCAATAAATAATTTTTTAAAAAATAAAAATTTAAAAGGACACAGCATGGCAAGGATTTAAAAGTTCCCGAGTTTTCTAGTAATGCTTAATAGTTATTTGGAAAATGCATTTACTAATGCATTTCAGTGCTCTGGTTTCTCTTCAAAGTGAATAAATCTTTTGCATTTTCCCAATGCATTTCATTTATTTATTTACATGCTTAACTGTGGAAAGCAATACCATGCTTCCCCAATGTAATACCTAATCAAGCCTGTATCAAACCCCTAGAACAACTGATTAGATAGAATCAATGATCGTCATCTCCAGGGCCAATATGAACACTGTTTTTGAACCACATACCTATATTAGCACTTACCTATTCACCTATATGTTATCAATCTGTCTACCTACCCACTGAGCAATTTAAGGAAAACCACAACATCTTAATTATATTAGTACCCTTAGTTCCTAGTATAGTGCCCAACACAGAGCTGACCTCTGGAAAATTTTTATTGAATGAAGTTATCCATTGCCTGGAAAGACCCATTAAACACTGAATTGGTATTGATCAAGGTCTAGCAAAAGTTGTCCAAGCCTTCGTGGCTTCTCAGTATCAAGCTATGAGCTCACCACACCCATTGTAGATCTGAGGCCAGGAGATGGGTCAGTTCTCTTAGTTATGGCCTACAATGCTTCCAGCTGTTTCTCTCTCTTCTGAAGTCCCAGAAAGCCCTGTGTACAAAGATGATAAATTATGGCAGTGACTCAGAAGACATCCTAGATAAAGGGATCCTTGAACACTCACAAAGGTACAGAGGGAGGCACGGTGTCAAGGCTGAGGAGGTAGACTGAAGGTGGCCAATTAAAAAGAGGACTTCACAAATATCCTCAGATTTGCCAATCAAGTTGAAGGCTATTGTTAATCTGTGCTGTACAATTTGGCAGATGAGAAAGGGAGAGAGAGGGCATAAAAGATGCTTTTAAATCTGTAGTGCAAAGGAAAAAAGTAGGATGTTAGCTACCAGGAGAAGCAGGGTCAAGGAAGATTTTGTTTTCAGCTTTTGTTGTTTCAAATCCTTGGTAACACTGCGCTAGACAAAAACTGGGACAAAGAAAAAATAGATCCCCTTACCCTTAGAACTCACATTTAAAGAGGGCGTAATAATTTAAAATGTGATTTGAAGTCAGCCATGACATAACCTTCAAAGATTACAAGAAATCAGAGGGAGAAGCAAAGGCCTTAGAGAATGTGACTCTAGAACTAAATGTCATTTTGACAGCTTTTTTCTTGGAGGTACGTTTAAGATTATTTGAGTTGTCATTTTCTCCAAGAAGACTCCTCTTTAATTAAAAAAATATTGAATATTTTTCAAGATAAAATGGTAAAGAATGTGCTTTGAAGTCTTTAGCCTTCAAACACTATTATATGAGATCATCATTGGAAAAAACAGTGAAGAATATGGAAATAAGTGCAATAGGGTCTCATAAATGAGGCACTGTGAATGTTAACGGTACAGTTTTACCAAGGTCTTTTAAAGAGCCGATAGAGATGCTTTATTATTTCAAATATCACAGATCTGAGACTTTATTTCAAATACCACAGACCCGAGGGCTCCCTCTGGGAAACAGTGATAAATATTGGTGAAATGTCTATAAAGACAGGCAAAAAATAAGCCAAAAATTTCAGTTGGCTACTTGAAAAGCTGCCTAACCTTTCATTTAATTGCTTTTTTGTAACAAACCAGAGAAAAGATCTAAACGACAAGTGTGATGGTTACCCCTGAACATGGTCTGAAATATTTGCTATAAGGGGATTTAAAATGCAATTGCTTTGCTTTTAGCTTGAGTGCAACCAACTGGGGAGAAATTGAATTTTGCCTGCTAGAGGACTGGGCTGCCATGAGGGTCTGCGCAGAGGTGGGAGTGGGGGGTGGGGGGTGGAGGGGGTCCTCGGTGGCACAGCCTAGAAGAGTGGAAAAGGAGATGTGTGTTTTAATCCTGGCTCTTCCACTTTGTAGCCTCAGATCCTGCATCAGTTATAAGCCTTCTTCAGTTCCATTTCCCTTATCTGTAAAATGATTACATTAATATCAAACTTAGAGACCTATAGATAGGATGAAAAGACAAAGTCCATTCATTCAGCAAAGTCATATTAACTATCGTTACATGCCAGGCTCTGTGAGAGGCTCTCAAGATACCAGAGGAACAGAGGAGGCTGACATTTTAGTGCAGAAGGCAGACAGCATAGAAAATACTTACTAGATGTGGACCTAAGAGAGGGGAGGACAAGTGCTCGGGAGCAGGTGAAGCAGGGGCGGCAAATGTTTTCCTCACCTGGTCCAGCAGGCTCTTGTTACAATGTGAGTGTGACCCTCCTATAATCGGGAGCTGGGACGCACGTTCTCACCTCCTGACAGAGGTGGTTTTATGACTATCTAACCGAACAGATTATGTGCGTGTGATGCACGTGAACTCCAAACCTAGGTCACGTGAGTGCTTGTGGGAATCCTGACCTGCGGTCACACTATGTGAAGAGCCCACTGTCCTGAGGCCAGCATGGTGCAAGGAAGTTCTAACTGGCCCTCGAGGGCAGGCCAGAGGGAGGGACCACTGCCCACCTGCAGCCGCTCCGGCAGCTGAAGCCATGAATTGTTTTCCTTCCAGCCGCCATTTCACTGCATCCCCACAAGAGATCCTCAAGCCAGAACCTTTCAGTTGAGAGAATTTATGATCCTCTGTAACAATGAAAAATAAAATGATTGCTGATGTTTTAACCCTCTGCGTTTGGCAGATGACTTGTTAAAGAGCAACAGACAACCAGAATGGTAGAAAAGAAGAACCAGGGAGTATAGTTTTATATACAGAGAAAGAAAAAACTATCTATGTTTTTCTCCTAGCTAAACTAGGAGGTAGGTGGCTCCCAATGAAGAAAGTGGGCCTGTTCACGCAACAGCACAGAGACCAGAGTGTGGCTGCAACAGAGTAGGAAGGAAGAGTGAGATTAAAGATGAGGTCAAAGGCCAGAAGGTTAAACCTGGCCGGCCACTGTGCAGATCAGTCTTTACTCTGAGTTGGGGAAGCCACTGGATGGTTTTGGCCACAGCAGTGACAGAATATGGTTTGTGTTTTCAGAGAATGTTCTAATAGCACTGGTACCTTTGTTGTACTTTCCTTACAGCATCTCTAAAAAAGCAAAGATCTCAGTAAGCTTGTGCAATACATCTTATACCTCCTGAGCTACTAATAGCAAAGATGAGACACAAGTCCACAAGGTCCCTTTCTCACCCTAAGGAAGCAGCTTTAGAGGAAGTTGGTCCCATACCCTACTTGGCGACTAGTTGTTGCCATCACCTCAGCTCTTCGTAATAGTTATAAGCTGAGTCTCTGGGGCCGAGATGAATGCAAATCCTGGCTTGACCATTCACAAGCTGTCCCAATGGCTAAGTTACACTAACTTCTCTATTGCCACCATTGTCCCATGTGTAGAATAAGGATAATAACTATACTTGCTTCAGAAGGATCAGGCCAGGGTTAACAGAAAAGGCCTCCCAGGCACTTAGTCTAGTCGCTGGCACACAGGAAGACCTCCTTCATGTCGCATCCACCCTGGCTCCTATCGTGCCTCACTCACTTCTGTCTTAGAAACAGCATCCTTCTACCCTCAGACCCCTCTGAACCACCTCCACCCTCATTCTCCTTCCTTTTTGGCTCAACTGCAATTACATGGGAGTTTTCATACTTCCCTGGTGAAAACCTCCTCATCTTGTTTTCAAGGTCCAAACAAATTCTACCTTTCCCCTACTGGGATTTCTAATTCCATTCTACAGTTACTATGTCAAAATCTTAGGCGTGTGCTACACACTTTTATCGGACCCAGTCTCTGCACCTCTTCCTCTCTGCTCTTGCTAAGACCTTAGTGTGGAAAAGCCTTGCGTACTTCAACACAGCTCCAGGACCTCCTTCATAATCCACCTCAGGGTCGCCTCCAGGAGGCTCTCTGGACACCTTCATCCCAACACCTTCTCTCCACTTCCATAGCGCACTATCTCTACTATGGCCTTTATGTCATCAGAGTATCTCTTCAACTTTGACACCTGGGAGGGCATCTGTCATGCTTTTATCTCTCACTCCTGAAACAGAGCATGGTGCGCAGCAGTTGGTGGACTGGTACTTAGTGAAGGAAGGGATCTCAGCATGCTAGAAAGAGTACGTGTGCCATCAGGACATTTGCTACAGGATTTGCATTAGAAAGACCAAGCTTAAAAATCTCTTTCCCGCCGGGCGTGGTGGCTCACGTCTGTCATCCCATCCCTCGGGAGGCAGAGACAGGAGGATTGCTGAGTTCGAGGCTTGCCTGGGCTACATAGTGAGCTCAGGGCCAGCCTGAACTACAAAGCAAGACCCTGTCTCAAAAAAAAAAAAATCTCTTTCCCTGGGCCGGAGATTTAGCTCAGCAGTTCTGGTGCCTGCCCCACAAGTGCAAGGACCTGAGTTCGATCCTGGTACCTGCATACAGTGCTGGGTGTGGTAACTCACGCCACCAGTGATCAGTACCACATAACACAGTGCTGGGCGTAGTGGCTCATGCCTGTAATCCCAGCACTCAGGAGGCAGAGACAGGAGGATTGCTGAGTTCAAGGCTTGCCTGAGCTCCATAGTGAGCTCAGGGCCAGCCTAAACTACAAAGAGAGACCCTGTCTCAAAAAAAACAACTATATATATATATATATATATATATATATATATATATATATATATATATATATCTTTCCCTTCATTTTGAAAGGAACATACTTTCAATGGAACCTGTTCTTTAGAACACTTCACCAGGGTACTACATTCTTTGACTTTATCATTGCATTCCTCTTCCCTACCAAGACCAGCCTCTCTATGTGTCTTCTTTTTAAAACATTATATCCTAAAAGCACGAAACTTTGCAACCATGCTTGACTTTTGCAAATGCCCTTGTCTTATTCTGTAGTCCTTTCCTGGTGTTCCCTAGTGGCTTCCTAATGGGTCTCCCTAATGGGTCTTCCTAATTCTCCACCATCACACATGAATAATCACACTCAGATTCACACTCTGACTAATTTTCTGAACTCCAATACTGATGATGTCATTCCTCTTCTTCAAAAAATTTCCTTTTGTTTAATAAGATCCAAATCCTTCAGCTGTCATTCAAGCCTTTTATCATTTCATTTTAACCTCACTTTCTTTGACCAGTGGTCTGGAGAAGACAAAGAACACTGTTTTTAAAGTTGAAGGTTTTTCACAAATAGTTGAGACTTGAAAGAGCCATGGAATTCAGCTTGGTCTAGTGATCAGAGTTACAAGCAGATGAAGATTCATAATCCCAATTCTGCCATTTATTTGAGTCACCTGACAGTCACTGAATTTCTCTGAATCTAGTTTCCTTAATCAAAAGTAAGAGAACCATTGACATTCCTACCAGATGTTTCAAGGATGTTCTGTTAACTCTGCCCTCACTCCTGTGAGTATGCTCACCTGGTACATTTTCAGGAATGTTCTAACTCTACCCTTCTGATTCTGTGAGCATGCTCACCCAGCACATGGGCCCAGCCCCCTAGATCTTTATATAAGTCTGCTTCCATTTCTGCTCAGCACTCAGAATTCAGAGTGGGCAAACTCCTCCGAGCTAACTTTCTGATTCTCAAGTCCTCATATTGCTGTAGCTGTAGCACTTGAGTTGTAGCACCTGGACATAACACTGAGCTGTTCTACTTTGACACATCACAGGTAATCTACTTTCTCCATCATCTCCAACTGACCAGGGATCAACTCAGGACCTTGAGCTGGAGAGGCAGGAACAGCACCAGGGAGCTACCTCCCAGGCCCAACATGAGTAGCCTAGTTGGTCAAAAACATGAGTTGTTGGGCCAGAGATTTAGCTGAGTGGCACCCTGCTTCCCTCAAAAGCACAAGTTCCTGAGTTCAGTTTAGGTGGGATGAGCTGTCTGTAGTTAGTTTATGGATTAGGCTGGAAGTCAATGAAAGTTTGGTTGAAGATTGCATTAGATGTTAGGTTAAGTTTATAATATTAGTTTTCAAAACTTTTTTTTAGTTTTGTTTTTAAGAAATATGCAATGGGAGCAGAGCATCTCGGGTGAGAAGGGAAATTGTTTCTTCCTATGCTATTCATAAACTTTAGTTTCTTTAAGGAGTTCCATAGAATGCTTAGGACTCTACAGAGTATTCTGTTAAATACATTTTGCAGTAGGCAAAGTGAAGCCATTAAAAGTTTCTAAACGTGGAGATGACAAAATTAGAATAGAATATGCAGGAGATACACCTGGCATCACTGTTGAGTTAACTGGCAAAGAATAGACTAGCAAGAAAACAGAAATAAGAAAGCACTGGCTAAATGTTAGTCACTCAGTAAATATTTGCTATTTAAACAATAACACCAGAGCAAGAAATACAGAGAAGTATTGTCAAGGAATAATAAATAACCCTTTCTACTGATTGATTATGTCATACAACAGAGAAAGTTATAATGAAAAATTCAAGATTTCCAGTGTAGGTTTCTGAAAGAAGTATGGGGAAAATAATAGGAAGTAAAAAAGATCAAGAGGAGTTGAGGAGGTGGGATGATCATGTGTTAGTTCGCAAGTTGAATACATAGCAAAGATAGTTGTAAATGTTTAGAGACACTTGGAAATAGGAGGCTAGAAATTAAGAGAAAGACCAGTTAGTGGCAGATATAATAATGTAATAAAGACATATGGTGTGGCAGATTCTGAGACAAAAGGACCCTGGGAGAAAGGGAGGCACGGGGAAGCTGAAAAGGTAATAGAAAGTTTAGAGAAGTAAAAGAAACCCTCAAATATTTCATGTCATAAATACCAAGTGAGAGACACTTTAAAGCAGGGAACAACCCACATAGTTTCTTTAACAAGATAAGAAGGAAGAGAAGCAAGAAAAGGTCATTATGCTTGATATGTACCAGTTACTCTTAAAAGATCAGTGTCAAATAGTGATGAAGGAATTCTGATTACCTTGGATTAAGATATAAAAGAATGGTTAAGCAAAGGAAATAATGATACTATACAGGCCAGGCTTTTGAAAAGGGAACTGGCTTGAAACTAAATTATAGTAGACATTTTCTTCCATTTTTTAAAGCTTAAAAAGATTCTGAACATGTTTTTATGAAAATAATAAAAGAGAAAAAAGCCAATAGAGGGAAAACATTTTTATAAATAAAAAGGGCTCTATCTACAGTAGATTAGAACTCAGTGCTAGCCAAGGGGAACCAATGGAGACATGAAAGGTAAATGTAACCTGATGGGTTCCTAAACAGAAAAAATGACATTAGATAAAAACTATGGAAACCTAAATATGGCATAAATATCAGTAACAGCAATGTATCAATATTGGCTCATTATATTATGGATACTATAGTAGTAATTACAGAAACTGTGTGTGGGACAGATGAAAACTCTTGGTATTATATTCCTAATCTGTCTGTAAATCTAAAAATGTCCTAAAAAATAAAGTCTGAACACCAGACATGTTCATTTTGTGACCAACTAGAGCATAAATGCAGGGGCATGCCACAATTTGGACGTGTTAGAGTGTGTCCCCATAGGGATTATGTGTTGGAAAGTTGGTCCCATGTGCTGGTGGGAAGAAGTGGATCAGTAAGAGGTGGAGTCTAGTGGGCGGTCCTTCCATCAACTGAAGGTGTGTACTAAGAAGGGAGCCAGGTGTTTCTCATGGAGTTCTGTTAGTCCATGTTCATGAGTTGTTACTAAATTCTGAGCTTGGTCCCATCCAGCCTCTCTGACTTATTTGAAGAAATGATTTCTTTCTGTAAGCCTCCTGGCATTGTGACATCATGCTGCCATGATGGTCCTCTCCAGACCTGAGCTAGTGTCAGGCCTTTGAATCTTTAGAACTAATGAGTTAAATAGATAAACCTCTCTCCTTATAAAGTTAGCCTCCCTCAGGCATTTTAGTGCAGTAATGAAAAACAGGCCACCTGGAACAAAGTATGATGCACACAAGTACTGTAAATTGGGCTGTCTTTCTCTGCCTTCAGGTTTGCTTATAAACTGACATCTGAGCATGTTATCTCACTTTTTCTACTGAAAAACACAGAATTAGATTTGCAGACCACTTCTGTCAACAATAATTGTGCACATACTCAGTGCAGCAATGGGTCATGGACTCTGGATCCAGTGCTTAGGTTCAAATTCTGTCTCAGAAATTTGGCCAGTTGTTAAGCCTCTCTGAATCCATTATAGGAGGATTACAGTTGCCTGGTTCACCAGGTTATTCTGAGGGTTAAATGAATTGATGCAGTTGTCCCTCAGAGGGACTAGTTCTAGGACCCACTCTGGATCCTAGAATCCACAGCTGCTCAAATCATGTATATAAAATGGCATAGTATTTGCATATAGCCCATGCATATCTTCCTGTATACACTGGTTCAAAAAACAAAATTAATCATAAATGTCTCCATGTAGACAGTCTTCTGATTTTGTTAAGTGTTAATGGATGTCAGGACAAGATCACCTTTAACTCAAGTACTCAAAGAACTACCAGGCACCTGGTGCCTCAGTTGTAGGGTTCATCTTTATCATTGGCCAAAGAATAGGCCAATGATTTTTAAGTCTGAGTAACCCCTACATTGATCTGGGGAGATAAAATTAATCAATTGATAAACCAAGTCTTTGTTAATGTTCCTGCAGAGAGTCAATGCAAAATGTGTTACTTTTAAGGTAAAAATACCTTGAAGAAACTAGGTTTGACTTACAGATCTGCATTTTTAAAAAATTAATTGATTTTTTTTTTGAGACAGGGTCTCACTTTGTAGTTCAGGCTGGCCCTGAGCTCACTATGTAGCCCAGGCAAGCCTCGAACTCAGCAGTCCTCCTGTCTCTGCCTCCTCAGTGCTGGGATTACAGGCCTGAGCCACCACACCCGGCCAGATCTGCATTTTTATTTGATTAGTGGCATAATTGGTTCCAGCACATAGTTTAAAATTTTTCCAAAACATATACTTAGTATGCATAGAAATATTTTATCCATCTCTAATTTATTTAGTGTAAGAAATGAGATAAGAAATAAGCTTATTTCCTCCCCACTGACTAGCACATCATCTCAATACCAAATTACCGCATGATCAGATTTTCCCACTAGTTTCCCTTACTTTTTATTTTATGCATTTGCAAGTTCACATTCTTAGACCTGTCTCATTGATCCATTGGTCTATTTATGGACTGGTTCTGCTTTAATTATTTTAGCTTCATAATACATTTTAATATTTTGTATTTCTCTGTACAGTAGAAATTCAATTTAACATTTCCTGTGATTGGAATCCTTTCCTGTACAACTCTGGAAAGGATTTAAAATGTGGAGATGAGTTGGGAGTAGATTTTAAATCATGCATGGTAGCAAGCTCCTCTTTTAACAAAGTGAATGTCTTCTCTTCCATAAGCTAGGATTTTGCAGTGAGTAGTAAGAAATCCAGAATGTTCTACCAGTGAACTGTCTGCTCTTTTTCCTCCTAACTTCTCAATGCTTCTGTAATCTTGGTTACATTAAAACTGAGCTTTAAACACCCAGTTGGAGGAGATGGGCAATCATTCCAGGAAACACAGTACCATCCTTGGTTTTGCATTCCTTTAAACCACCCTTTAATTTTATCCACTGTTCTCTTTACTTAGAGGATCAGATCAGCTTTATCTACACATTTGTTTCCATAAGAATACACATGACTATGAACAATATTGATTTTCTCTGACATTGGTTTTCCAACAATAGGTCTTTTGGGTCATTATTTTTTCTCTTAGGGTTTTTTCTTTCTTTTCCTCCCATCAGCCTTTTATTAAGAGTTATGTATCTTTCCTTTCCTGCCTAATTTATATTTACATTTTTACTATTGATTTTTAACCTTTTATGTTACTCATTTTTGACTCAGAGCATAGCAAGAGGCTTCCAAGTCTTTCCTTTTTCAGCAGAGACAAGGCAGATGCCACAGCACAGATGGGCTCTGGTGATCAAGAGCCCAAAAGTCAGGAAATCATTTGATTCCCAGTGAAAATGGCTGCCACACTGTAACCACCAGTGGAGTTGAGGAGTCAGTTTGCTAAATGAAATACCGTTCTGTGAAGAATTGACACAGTTGATTGTTGCCCCTGACGTACAATCAAAACATAAGACTGATTAAGGAAAGACTATTAAGAGCTGGGCTTCAGCTCTGATACCCAGAGGCACTGAGGCTGTTCTTACTTCCGTAACATAATTCTTCCAAAAGAATGGGCACCAGTGCCTGATGCCTTGTTTTAGCACTTTTTTTTTTTTTTTTTTTAGATAGGGTCTCGCTTTGTAGTTCAGGCTGGCCCTGAGCTCACTATGTAACCCAGGCAAGCCTCAAACTCAGCAATCTTCCTGCTGCTGCCTCCCTAGTGCTGGGGGATTACAGGCGTGAGCCACCACACCAGCATTGTGGGGTGTGGTACTGATTGCTGGTGGGCGTGAGTCACCATGTGCAATATCATATCATTGTATGTGGTTACCGGGATCAAACCAGGGACCTTGTGCTTGCTAGGCAGGCGGCAGAACCACTGAGCTAGATCTCCGGTTCAGTATTTTGTTTTTGACCCTAGGTAATTCCAAAGGATCATTTTCTACTTGACCTAAAGGAAAATGGCTGCCAGAGGAACAAAAGGCAGTTGTGATGAAACAACATACTCAAAGATGTAGGCAAAGTGATAAAGCTGTAAGTAGCTACTAGAGTAGCAGTTCCTGAGTGTACTGGATACTGTCTGGCCAGAGGCACATCACCATGTAACTCTAAGTCCCCAAAAAGCTCATGGGCTAATAGCTTGGGCCTCACCTGATGATGCTGTTGGGAAGTGGGGGAAACTTAGGAGATGGGATCATGTTGGGGCATCCCCTAGGGGGTATACATGTTCCTAGCCCTCTGTCCTCCTCCTCTTTCTTTCTCTTCTCTCTGCCCCTCCTCCATCCTCTCCACCAGGATGCTCTGCCTCACAAGTCCAGAAACAATGGCACCAAGTGTAATCCTGCCTGGTCCAGTTACTGTGCTGTCTCCGTAATCCGATGGCCTCGGGAGGGTGAGCAGTGATGTGGAATTAATTAATATAGCACCAGGCTCCACGTGCTTAGGAACCTTCTTTATTAATTACCAATATCACAGAAATTACTGGCATTCACATAGGCTGCCTTGGGTTGTGACTGGATGAGAGGGCGAGCACAGTGTTCACAGTGGGATATGACTGGATGCAAGGGCAGAAGCAGCATTTAGCAATGTATGATTGGTCTGCGTCACCTAAGTCACCTGCATCTGTGTGTTGCTATGATTTCTTAAAGGGGCATGGCCTCTTTTCATCTGCCAGGAGAGAGAGAGAATAAGTGGAAATACCAGGAGAAGGGTTGGCTGCAACCAAGCAACCATGGATTGAAACCTCAGAAACCATAAGCCAAGATCTTTCCACCTTTAAATTGATTTTCCCAGGTGTTTTGCCACCTGTTAGAAAGCTAACAGAAACTTTTAAAAATTCTTCACTATAATCCTACATTGTTTCACTCTTTTCAGATTATTACCATGTACAACAGCATCCCTGTGTCACTGAGAAGAGAAATGAAATCAGAAGCTAATACATTTAGTACATGGTATATAGTGAGCACCCAGTGAAGAGGTAAGAGCCACTCAGGACCCCCCAGCTACTAGGATCATTGGACTAGATGCATAGCAATAAGCCTGGATCTTAAAAACCAACTTGGATAAAAAAAGAAAGCGAAAGATATACCGCAGTATCATTAGATTAATAATATAAGCTTATACAATTTTTAAGGGACTGTACAAATAAATAGTGCACACTAAATATATTAGAACAATTACCTATGGGCCTGTCACAGGGGTCAGGAGATTGTGAGCAAGGATGGGAAATAAATACACAGGACAAGATCAGGATAGACACTAATGAAAATGTGCCATGAACTGAGGGTATAATAACCCCTTGCATACAAAATTAAAAATAAGAAGATACTAATAATAATTGTTATTATTACAACTTCTGGGCCTTCTACTTGCTCTCCACATTGCAGAACTGGAATTCCCTTCATAGAGTATACCTTCTTGCACTCCTTCAGGCACGGGGAGTGGTGCATTTACATTCAGCTTCTAGATGATGTAACACACTAGGGAGTAAGTATATAAAAAGGCACACATTCTGGCACAATCTTTTTGGACTTCAGAGCAAAATTACAAAGCTGGTTCTACACTTCTGATTTTACCTATCAAGTCAGGGCAAGGTAAGAACATGCATGGAAAAAAGGGATTAGGGCCGGAGGGTTAGCTCAGTGGTTCCAACGCCTGCCTCGCAAGCGCAAGGACCTGAGTTCGCTCCCCGGTAACCACATATAATGCTGGGTGTGGAGACACGCCCACCAACAATCAACACCGCATACCACAATGCCAGGCGTGGTGGCTCACTCCTGTAATCCCAGCACTCGGGAGGCAGAGACAGGAGGATTGCTGAGTTTGCGGCGGCACCATAGTGAGCTCAGGGCCAGCCTGAACTACAAAGCGAGACCCTGTCTCAAAAAGCAAAAAAAAAGGGGGGGGATTATATGGTTATGCCTTCCAAACAAGGGTCAGCTGCCTTTTTTTCCCAGTGAGTTTAAGGCAAGATAAACAGAAAGAGGCTATTATCACATCTTTTCAAACTACACTCTGTCCTACCCATCTGCATGCGCAGTGATCCAGTGACTAATCGTGGTGCAGTGACGGAACAACTCTCACTTAGCTCAGTCCGTGCTGGCACAGCAGTAAAGGATGGATCGAAAAATGTTTGCATTTCAAAGGCAACAGAAAAAGTGTTGGAAAACCACTACTGCCCAAGCTCAAGAGTTCTGGTGTTGACTGTTGAGGGACCAGCCCCCGCCCCCAGCCCTCCCCCCCGAGAGCCGGAAATAAGCCTGGCCTGCCTTCAGTGGATTTTCTCCTTTCTTCCTCAAGGTCAGCTGTAATTCTATCAGTTCTCTCGGGAAGGCAAGGAATGGATTTAGGGGTTAAGGATTGTTGTTCTGTCATCCATTATACGGTGGATAATATGTTCCTTTACCAGGTATTCTGCTGTAACAACGCTGCTTAAACGACCCCATATGCCCGAGTATTATTACTCACATAAACACAATATTCGCCCCCAAAGCCGTACCCCGCCAGGCCCAAACGTCTCCAACCTCTGTCTGCAGAGGATGACACATCCGAACCTCCTGGACTTTGCCAATGTTGTCCTGTCCCATTCTTTCAGCACTTTGCTTCATTGGTTTGACTTCAGTCACGCTCTTGACTATGACTTGGATTTTTAGCAATACTATTAAATAAGGGGGTCAAATTTGTTCCTTAGAGTGGGTATGAGGTTGTCAAAGAAAATGTGGATGTGTGAGAAACCCACACTGAAATCTGTAGGATTTTCGAGGCCAGCTCCTGTCTGTCTCTCTGCTGGTGGTGGGTCTGTCTCTTCCAGACATGGCTTCTCTCTGCGCCACGCTCCCCCACCACGACAGCTTCACTTTCACGCCTATGTAAACACCTCCTTCATCCTCTAGTTCAAAGCCACCTTCTTTCTTTCCTCTCTCCCTGCCTCCCTCTCCTCCTTACACCTCTCCCCTTGCCCCTCCCCCCTTTGTTCAGTCTACTGCGAGCACCAGTCTAAGAATTACAACAAAGGCTGTCGGGGCCGGAGGGTTAGCTCAGTGGTTCCGGCGCCGGCTTTGCAAGCGCAAGGACCTGAGTTCGATCCCCGGTAACCACATATAATGCTGGGCGTGGAGACACGCCCACCAACAATCAACACCGCATACCACAATGCCGGGCGTGGTGGCTCACGCCTGTAATCCCAACACTCGGGAGGCAGAGACAGGAGGATTGCTGAGTTTGTGGCGGCTTGCCTGGGCACCATAGTGAGCTCAGGGCCAGCCTGAACTACAAAGTGAGACCCTGTCTCAAAAAGGAAAAAACAAAAACAAAAAGGCTGCCAAGGTCAGACTGCCTGGGTTCAAATCCTAGCTCTGTGTAGCTGATGTGACTCCAGATAAACTGCTTCCTACTGTGCCTCCGGGTCCTCATCTGTCTGGGGGAGGATGGCTCTTACTCGGTGGGGTTGCTCTAGAAATTAAATCCTGTAACACTGGGTCATACAGTAACTGCTCAGCATTATTCTTCTGGTTCCTTCCCTGGAATAATGCACACAGCAAACCTATCTTGCAAACGATTTCAAGTGCTCCCACAATAGCTCTTTTTAAATCTTCTCACAAATTCATGCTGTCAGGTTCAATAACTACATATATATTTTTGATTTGCCTGTTTCCCTCAGCAACCTTGCCCAGTCTCTCCTGCTGGAAACACTTCAAACCTCGATTCCCAGGATTATTGCTCTCCCCAGTGTCCCTTCTGATCTCGAAGCCTAATTTTGACTGACCAAGGACTCAAGCCACTGTCCCCGGGATGAAGATCTCAGTCTGTGGTTACGACACACGGGGAAGCTCAGCTTCTTGGACCCCACCACTCCCGGAGCCTCAGACTCAACCTGCAGCCAGCTCTCGGAGCCTGAGTGCTCACTCTGCCACGCGCGTGTGCGCGAGGCTTCTCCGCCTCCCAACTTTCAAACTTGCTTCTCCCCAGTCTCGCTCACCTCTGCCAGTGGCGTGGACAGTGGACTCCACACGGAGGCAAAGGAACCCCTGGGGGTCCGTTCCAGGGCTCTCCGCGGCTCGGGGCACAGTGTGGCAGTAGAAAGAGAGGCCCACGGGGAACCACGTACCCAAACACAACGTATGCGAGCCAGGTGGAGCGAGGGAAAAGTAAACTTCCCAGCAAAGGCCAGAACAGCGAGGGCCAGGAACATCCTGAGGACCCACAGAATGTGCATTCTGCTGCCCACCAGTGCACAGGGAGGTGCGAGAGAAAATTCTTGTCATGGGAGAGCTTTTCGGGAAGCCAAATCACACTTCAAGTGAACGTTGCAGAGAAGGGTAGACGAAACTCTCACATAGCTTTACAGCCAGATGTCACTTCCCAGTCCTCTAAATTTTCATATCTTTTTGAGTTTTAAAAATTGTGACAATTCAGATATGCAGAAAACTGTAGACTAGTATCACACTACTATCTACCATTTGGCCTTGATATATGCACCTTTTGATGGCACTGACCTATGTAGTGTTGAATTACTATTTGTTCTTTCCTCTCAAAAGACCTCAGAAGAAACCTTCAGGAAGAATGGAAGCTTAGCAAGTGGCATGTGCTATTCTCACAAACTTGAGATGCTGCAGCTATTTTTAAGGTGTGCTAATTCAAAAGGAATTAGTGAAAGTGAAAATAGGACAGTAGCTGCACCTCACAGCATATAACAAAAGCGTATTTGCTAACATCCTCTGCTAATCATGTCAAATTCAGAAGTCACAGCCACATCAAATCATGTGGCTCCTTAGTGAGCTATCAATTTCCAGCCCTCCTACAACAGCTGAATTCACCAGATTCATTAAGAAACATGTTTAGGGCTGGAGGGTTAGCTCAGTGGTTCCGGCGCCTGCCTCGCAAGCGCAAGGTCCTGAGTTTGATTCCCGGTAACCACATACAATTTTGAGCGTGGAGACTCACGCCCACCAGCAATCAACCAGCAATCAGCACCACATACCACAGTGCCAGGCATGGTGGCTCACGCCTGTAATCCCAGCACTCGGGAGGCAGAGACAGGAGGATTGCTGAGTTCGAGGCTTGCGTGGGCTACATAGTGAGCTCAGAGCTAGCCTGAACTACAAAGCGAGACCCTGTCTAAAAAAAAAAAAAAAAAAAAAGACGTTTAGCCAATAACAAAAATTTGTCATCATTTCCCTTAGATTTATTATTAGAGTATAGTTATAGCTTTATTTGGTATTAATTGCTTTGTCTTCTGTCATAACATGCATTTTACTTGCTACAAATCCAAAAAAATGTTGTACTGCCCAAGAATGTGAATTCCTGCATATTTCTTTTTGGCACTGAGGTCCATCAATGACTTCTCAGAACTTGCAGAAGAATCTGCTATATACCAAGGTAATGTTAGTAGTAATATTAGTGGCAAGCTTTCTAGTTAGGCCAATAATGACAGGTTTGCCCTGGATGGTCCCAGTTTCTCTCTATTGTAGATTAATGAAAGTGTCAATTATTTTAGGACCCTTCTATAATTTTCAAAAGTGCATTTTAGATGATAAATTGTATAAATTATTAATTCTGTCACCTAAACATTTTACATTCCAAGACTGACTGCTTGAAATGGACAGGACTTTGCATATTTTAAAATCTGTACAGGGTTCTCTCAGTGAATTAAATGAGAGCCTTTGGTTTATTATAGGAAGTCATACTAGACATTACAAACAAGTCTTTATTTTTGGCATGATTTCTGAACAGAACACAAACTAAAATAAGCCTGTTTACCCAGATGTTAGCAGCACAAATTGTGCTGATGTGATACAGCTGCTTTTCCCTGAGGAGAGAATAAGCTATCAAATAATAAGAATTAAAACTTAAAGTACTAGGTAAAAATGTTTAGCTTTTAAAGTCAAGGACCATTTGCTAAATTTAAGTGAAAATTAGCTTACATTTCAAAACTAGCAATAACAATTCAGAATTTTAAAAAATTGTAGATTAAATCTCACTGTCTCTTCATCCACATCAGCCCCCAAAAAGAGAAAAAAAGTTACAACATTAGAGTAATGTGTAGCTATAACTATTTTTTAGCTCAGCAATTTCAGCTCAATTTTCAGCAGTAACATTTCATTAGAATCAAACATTTCTTAGATGGTTTAAAAACACAATGAAAATCTGGCACTTTGGGTGCTTATGTGAATACTGCTTTAACTTCTTATTTTCCAAGAAAAAAATGAGATTTAACATAAAAAACTAAAGAAAAGCCCCCAAAGGTTCTTTTTTGTGAAAAAAGAAAGAAACTCAACCTGCTGTACACATTAAATAATTCAAATCAATGATCCTTTTAAGCCCTCAGCAATGCATAAACCAATGGGGGAAAGCAATCTAATACTTCATGCATTTAGGGGATTGCATTAGAAAGACTTTTAGCCTGCTTCTGCTTTTATAAATGCAAATGTATGCAGAGCAGACAGATTGGGATCTGTACAATTTAGCAATGATCGAAACTTGTAATTTTTGAAAATGGGACAGATGTCCAGACTAGTTATATTAAGATGCTTCGTACTTAAGAAAAAAACCAAACAGTCTAATTCTACTTCCTCCTTTAAAATGGAAACAAATAAACAAAGCCACAAATTAGAGTAAGTTATATATCTTCTTGTTTCTTTCATAGGTTCTTAAAATCGAAAGGCAGTTGAGGCTAGTGGAATAAATATTTCTTGAATGTATCACTGCATTATTCATCATCCTCTCCTTAAAGCACATAGAACCAGGGGAATGTTTTGCCATTCAAGGACCAGGGTAGACAAAAATATAATGTGGAGCACAGTCGCTCTGGTTCTGTGAAGTCTACTCTCTTTGACCCACAGACATGAAAACATGGAGAGTTAAATACACAAGATATGTGTCCTGAATGAAGGCCGCCTCACTTCATTCACTCACTGAAATAGCTTCTGGTATCTGCAATGTGCCAAAATTTGATGACGTGGAAGGTCAGCAACATGCTAGGCCCTGGGGAAATAAAGATGCAAACTATTATGGTTTATGTCTTGATGTCTCCCTAAAGCCTCACTGCTCAAAGGTGGGGCATTAGGGAGATAACTGGATCATGAGAGTGTGATACTCAGCAGAGGATTAATCTACTGATGAGTTTTTACTGAAATCTGATTTAGGAAGTGAATCCTGGTTGGAGAAGGTGGGTCACTGGCAGTGTGGCCTGGAAGGCCTATGTGCCTCCCTCCTCACTGATCCCTCATTGGTTGCTTCCTGCCCACTATGCCATGGACTGTTTCTGCTATGTCCTTTGCCATGCTGCTATCCTTAAAGTCTACCTTTTAAAGACCAAAACTTTTACAAACTTTGAGCTAAAATAAACCTTTCCCCCCTTTAAGCTGTGGATGTTGATATTATGACTCAGTAAGAAGAAAGTAAATAAGACACAGTTTTCTCTCAAACAACCCAGTCTGGTGGGAAAGACACACAAGAAAGTTTATGTTTAAAATGAGCTCCTAAGCATAGTAAAATAGTGCCATGGCAGCTGAGATTGGGTCAGTTCTAACTGGGCTATCAATTACTATAGACTCAGAGGCTGGGAAAACCACAGAATGGATCCTCTGGTTTGGACATGGTTTGAGAGCACTGTGAAGAAAACTATGTGTTGAAAGTTTGGTCATCTATGCTGTGGTACTGAAGTGGTGACATCATTAATAAGTGGGGCCTACCAGAAGATAAGTAGGTCAAGGAAGCATCACCTCAAGAGACTGACATACTTAAGGGATCCCAATAAGTTCCAGTGAAAGCAAGTCCTCATAAAAGGAGTAAGCCTCACCCCTGAATCTCTCTTGCCTCCTGTCTTCCCACTGGATCTCTGCCTCTCACATGTGCTCCCACTGTGATTCTATCCACCATGTTACAATGTAGCCAGAGCTGATTAGACACCCGCTCCATACAAATAGGTCTTCTAAACTATGAGCTCTTCTATTTATATATTACACACTATCAGCTATTTTGTTATTGCCACATGAAATGGACTAAGGCAGCAGAGAAGGAAGAAAAGACACAGGTAGAGGTGAAGTAGACAGACAGGCACAGAGAGAAGCTGCCAGGAGAGTAGAGTGAGGGTTCAGGGATGCATGGATCCGGTCAGATCTTCACTGAAGAATAAAGTCCGTAAGTCAGGCATGGCATGAAGCACAGGATATAATCAAGAAGAAGACATAGGTCACATTTTATTCTGCAGGTACTAGGAGCTTAAGAAGGGGACAACTTCATTTCTTCAGAACAACACTCTGGAGGTGAGGCAGAGGATGACAATGATGGAGGGAACAGCCTCGACACCAGGAAGCTTCATGGTATCTTTGGCTAGAGCCTAGCTAAGAGATGACAGCAGCCTAGCCCAAGACAGTGAACAGGGCTGGAGGAATCATGTCTCTGATGGGAAAGATTCAACCAAGTTTATCCCTTCAGATTCTTCCCTTTTAGTCAGCTCCAGTGGTTACGGAACTCAACCCTACAATGAACTACATTTCATCTCACTCCTACTGCCATTTGCTGACCTACTTGTGCACTCTGGAAAATTTCAGACATGACAGCTCCTCAGATATCAAGTTGTGTTCAGGCTTGATTGCCATCGGGAAAATTCAGATAAAATATTTATATCCCTCTAACAAATAAAACAGCAGACTTAAGGCAAATCTTCTGAAAGGTCTTTAAATTTACTGCCTAAATATTCAAGGTAAGAAGGTATGGTGAGGTCTTCCTAGAGAGGCTAAAGATGAGAAGTCCACTTTTTAAACTTAACCCTTCTCAGGTCAGGGATGTAGTTCATTGGCACCACACCTTTGTGGCAAGCACAAGGTTGTGAGTTCAATCCCCAATACTGGGGGGAAAAAAATTACCTCCTCTCCACTGTAATGCTAGAGATCAAATCCTGGGCCTCTCGGAAGCTGGACAAATGCTCTCTACTGAGCTATATCCCCAGCTGAATTCTTCATTTAAAAAAAGAAAGAAAAGGAAAAAAACTCCTAAAGTTGAGTATGGTTACATAGGTCTGTAATCCCAGATACTTCATTAACTCAGCTAAGGACGAAAGAGTACAAGTTGCCAAACAAAAATGAGATTGTCTCAAAATAAAAAATGAAAGAGAAACATAATTGCCCCTTCTTGCTTCCTGAATTCAATAAATCATGAGAAAATGTTTCTCCTTTCAAAAGAATAGTTTTGTCATTCTGAAGACCCTAAGATCATTGCTCAACTACTGGTATTTTCCATGAACCAAGTACTTACGATCAGGAGGAGCCTGTGGTTCAACAGCTTGATCCCTACTTTTCCACCTTGGAAGTTATCATGACAGACCTACTTACTACTCTAGAATTTTCCTGAATTTCTATCCATAGCTTTAGAAAGATCCCTTTAACTTAGCCTAATCAACCTTTCTGGACCAACATAGTAAACTGTGTTACTCTTTTCTCATTCCTGAGACAAAATAACCAGCACCCCAAGTTAAAGGGGAAAAGGTTATTTGTATAGGTATGTCCATAATCAGCTAGCTCCAAGGCAGGGTGGGAGAGGGGCAACGTTCATGGTGGTAAAAGACAGCAAAAGCAACAAGGGACTTTAACAGCATCTTTTCACCCCTTTTATCCCATCCAGACTACTAGGGCTAGAGTGATACAAAACCAATCACTCACATGCAGTGGCTTAGTAGTCACACACTATCTCACTATCACACATTCCAGATTCAGCCACCTCTGAAAAAGACTGCATAAGGTTTTGCAGGAATATCTAGACATGACCCACAACATAAAACTTCTGGGATTCTTATCAACCATAAGTCTGCCTATGTGGCAGCAAGACTTTTCTAGTCATAGAGCCTAGGGATTAATACACGTCTAAGTTTTGTTCAAGAAATTTTTTTTTTTCTTGAGACAGGGACTCTCTTTGTAGTTCAGGCTGGCCCTGAGCTCACTATGTAGCTCAGGCAAGCCTCAACCTCAGCAATCCTCCTGCCTCTGCCTCCCAAGTGCTGGGATTACAGGCTTGAGCCACCAAGCTCAACATCGACCTTGTCAGGATTTTGCCACACTTGATTTATATGTTCTTTTCATTCTCTATTTCTCACTTTCCTCTTTTTCCCTCTTTCTTTTCCTTTTCTTTCTTTCCCTCCATCCCTTTTTTATTCTCTCTCCCTTTTCTCTAGTATTTTAAAGAAACTCAAATCATGTTTTTCTATGTCAATATTTGAGTAATGCTAAAAATTACATTATCTTATATAACCCATACCTGACCAAATGAATAATTCTTCTCTAATATCTAACACCTAGTTCCCAAGAAAGTTTAAAAATCATAAGGCTTGAAATTTCTATTACTTCTCTAGGGAAAGCCTCAGACAGTCTTAATAGATCCATTATCAGGAAAATGTTCTCCATGCTCACTTTAAGTTTCCATCCTATTACTGCCTATTGTGCCCCTGTGTATCATGTTAAGAAATTAATAGTCCTTTCTAATGTTTACATATTTCATATATTTTATATATTTAGTTGTTCTCTCTTGTCATTGCTTAGGTGAACTACACACATTAAATTCTTTTACTCTTTCCTTATAAACGATCCCATCAGCCCCTTCATTATTTTCCAGCTCTTTTTCAAACCTTACCCAGATGGCTTCTATAAGTCCAGTACTGTGCTGTCCAGTTTCCACTGTTCTCACTCAAATTAAGCCACTACCCATTCCTCAGAATGCTTAGTCTCAGACCAGAAGAACCTTATTTGCTGTCATATTATAATGGAAACAAATGTCTTGTTTTCTGCTGTTTCTGGCACTAAAGCTGTGTTTTACCCCTCCCACTAGATTTCTGTGCATCTGAGCACTTTTTGCCAGATGTGATATAAACAGCATTTCAGAATCAGAAGACCAGCTTTGGTGTTCTAGCTGTGCGACTCTTGGTGAGTCAGTCCGTCCTCAAAACCACTTCAAAATCCTCACCCAGACAGCATATAAGGACAGACCCTACTGATTCCACAAGACTGTAGGAAGGACAAATGAGATGACATAAATGAAAGGCTTATGGTCACCTCCTGCCATTCCTTTTCCCATGTGCCAAGATCCCCAGAGAGATGCCTCAAAATGCAAATAGTCACAAACCTATCAATACGGTTTCTTCCCTAAACATATTCTCCTAAGATTAATTTCTAAGTCAAGAACAGTAAGAATATAATAATACAATTTTAATAATATGCTGTAATAAATGTTATTTAAAACATGAGTTACTTCTGGAATTTTCCCCATTTAATCCTTTTAGACCCCCTGGGGGCAGTATTGCAGGCCTATAATCCCAGCACTCTGGAGGCTGAGGTGGGAGAATCAGTACAGATTTGAGACCAGGCTGGGCTACACAGTGAATTCAGAGGCATCTTGAACTACAAAGCAAGACCCCCGTCTCAAGGAAAAAAAAAAAGAAAAACTTACATCAAGGTTGATTGCAAGTAACTTAAACTGTGAAATACGAAACCACAACAAGTAAGGGGAGAATTGCTGTACTAACTTTAATGCTGTGTGTATTGGGAGGGTAATTTACGCACTTTAGTACACTTAATATGAAAAGGGTGAACATTTACATTCTTTCAAGGCTTTTTCTACTTGCATCAATAGCCCACTTCACCATTTAATAATCTTTGCTGTCAGGAAATTGTTTCAGTTCAGCTCTTACCAAAAAAAAAATATCTTACAAAATATCTTTGAAATGTATAATTTGAATCCATAAGCCATGAGAATTTTCAATTTATCTTTCTCTTCTTGCATATAAATCAGATATGTGGCATTTGGTTCTACTTATTATTTACTCACCGTTTACTAGGTTCTAAGAGTCACACTAAGTGCTTCACCCGAACAACTAATTTAGGCTTCATCATTTTGTAAAATCAGTGTCATTAATGACCCCAATTTACAAGAGAGGAAGCTGGGGCTCAGGAAAGTGAACTAATCTACCTAAGGTTAATAGCCCATGATCAGCAAAGGGGTTCAGAAAATCTGTAGTATCAGAACCCCTGTTCACAACCATTTACATGACTTGGTGTTTCTGTTAACAATTGGCAAGGCCTAACTACAGACTAATTTCAATGACCCCCTACATGTCACATACTGGACAGCAGTAAAAAGGCACAGTCTTTTCCAAAGGGGTCATACACAGGTCTCTTAAGAGAGGAACACACACAGTACAAGTCATTACCATAAGCGGTTGTACCAGCTACCAATATCTAAGAAATGGCTACTCAGAGAATGGGAATGCTTATTGCTAATCACATGCCCCTCCTAATCCATGGCCCTCAATTATCTAGTAAGTAACTGAAAACCATCAACTTTCCTTTGTATTTTCCCTTTAAACATCCATTATGTTATGATACTTACCACAAACTTTATAACCTCAATCCTGCATCAGTGTACCACATTCACTCCTAAATACTTTTTTTTTTCTTTTTTTAGGCAAGATCTCACTATGTAGTCCAGGCTGGCCTCAAACTCAGGGCACGCCTCCTGCCTCAGCCTCCTGAGTGCTGGGATGATAGCCCTGTCCCACCACACCTGAGCCTATTTCTATCTATTCTGTTTTTGCCACACAACCCCGCCAGGGTAACCTCTTTAAAATAAAGCTTCCATACCAGCCAATCCTTCTGAAGCTTATGTGGGTCCTGGCTTTCAAGGCTCCAAATGATGTGAGCCCAAATGATAAAAATCCTTCATTCCCTCTGAACCAGATTCACTTCTATCTTGCCCACTGCCACCTTTGCTGGAACAATTTTCCCTTTTTTCAGGTGCTCACTTAGGTCTTGTGGAGCATTATTTGGGGCTGGCCAAAGGCCTTTCTGCTCTATGCTCCTATTCTGACCTCTAGATGCCTTGTATTTTCCCTCCTGCTTTCTGTAAAAGCTGAATTGATGTTTGTAGACATTATTGCTCCACTAAGCATCAACAGATTTTTTTTGCCAGCACCACCCATACACAGGGAAATGAACTCTTACTGTGAGCAGAGTATGGAAGTAGTAGATTTAGGTGGATGGTAGACAATGGATAACAATAGACATCTTTTCCTTATTTCTGATCTTGAAGGGGAAAGAATTTTTTAAAAATAACTGTATTATTAGGTATAGAGTTTTTTTTAATAAAAAGCTTATTGGGCTGAGAAAATTGAAAATTATTAACTAAAGGATATTTTGTAAATGTCTTTTCTGATTGAGGAATTACTCTTTAATTCCTTATATGCTCAATTTCGATAAAGAATGGATTGCTGTCAATTGCTTTTCTGTATCTATTGACATGATTGTGTAGTTTAGACTCTGTAGTGAATTACATCAATTATTGAACCTTGAGCTAATCTCACATTCCCTAATTAAACATTACTAGTCATCATGTATTATCCTGAAATTGCTTGATTTTCTCATATTTTTGTTGAAGACAGTTATTTAGTGTGCCTGTGCGATACTGGCTGTGGCTTCCTTGTAGTGTCTTTGTCTGGTTTTGTCTATGGGTCACATTGTACTGTGCACAAGGTTTCCTTGTCCTATTAGTGTGTGAAGAGCTACAGTGATGTCTCCTTCTTGATTCCTATAAGTAATCTGTATCATGTTTATTTCATCAATCTTTTCAAGTGATCTGCTTTGCCTTCATTAATTTCTTTACCATTTTTATGATTTATTACTTCTTTTGGTACCTTCAGGTTTAATTTGTTCTTTTCTCAAGTTTTTAAATGGAGGCTCAGTCATTTTCTCTTCATGAAACATAAGCATTTACTGCTATCAGTTTTTCTTTGAACATTGTTTCAGCTCTATCTCATAAATTCTAAGTTATACTTCATTTAAGATTCTTCAGTTTGGGCTACAGATTTAGCTTGTGGCCCTGCACCTGCCTGACAAGTCCAAGTCCTGAATTCAATTCCTGACATGAGATGTGGAACACTTCCTTTTAAAATAATTTGCACTATGTAATTAACTTGTGTCATATACTGGTACAAATTCCCCAATGTTATACGTGATTTTGAGATGTATATAAATTGTACCAATAAAGAATTCAATTAAAAAAATTTCCAAAAAAATAATAATTTGCTCTGTGATAATGCCCTTCCTCTATTAATTATTTAAAAGTTTGTTGTTACCTTTCAAGTACTTGAGGACTATCCATAGTTCTTAATTTCACTGTGGTAACAGACCATGAAATCATGACAAAATATGATTTAAATTTTTATAAATTTAAGACTTACCTTATAAAAGTCTTGGATTATATCCCATATGTATTTGTTAAAAATGTATCTCTGCTGTTGTGTAGACCATTTCATAAAACTCAATTATTATCTGGTCACTAGTTTTGACAGACAATCTTGATAGGCAACATAGTTCAATTGAGAGACTCCTGGTGTGTTAGTTACTTAGCCCTCACTGCTGAAACAAAATACCAGACACCCAAAGTTAAAGGGGGAAAGGCTTATTTGACTTTGAGTTCATAGAAATTTTGATCGGTAATTGGTTGGCTCCAAGGCAGAGCAGCACACTGCAGAGGGGTGTCACGGAGGAAATAAAGGTCATGGTGCCCACACCATAGCAAAAACAATAAGGGCCCTTAATAGCATCTTTCTGCTCCTTTTGTCTTATTCAGACAACTTAGGGTGGGTAGCACTCATGCCCTTAATCCTAGTACCTCCAGGTCTCACCCCACCATGAGTCACACACTGTAGATTCAGCCACCTAGAAAAAGCATGAGGCTTGGGGCGGGCATCTAAACACAAGTGGATAACATCTACATTAGTAAAGCACAGTGCTGGGTGCATCTAGATGTGTCTGTAGGCATTTCCAGAGATGACTGGCACACAGGTCACTGAACTAGCGGGGCAAACCTGCTTCTGTGTAAGCACCACAGTCCAATAAGCCAGAGGCCTGAACAGAACAACAGTGAAAAGAAAAAGCCAGCCAGCACCTGCAAGTTTTATTCTGCTAGAGCAGATGCATGTTATGCTGCTGCCATCATCCGTGGCATCAGAATGGATCTTCTTCAGCTACTGTCCAGGGAGCTCCCAGGTCAGCCTGGAACTGGGCTTCATCCTCATTCCAAACCTGACAGTAGACTTGTCTATTTCTTTCAGCTCTGTACCTCTGTGTTATGTAAATTTGGAAGCTTTAGTGTTGGGTGCACATACGCTTAAGATTCGGAACAGTGAAACAATCCCCAAACCTCTGGGAAGAAACTCTGACCCAAGCACACAACACCTCCATAAAATCTCACTGAATTAATCAAAGTATATAACACAAAAAGGATGATTCACTTTGGCAGAGAATTAGGTGATTCAACAAACAATATTAGAGCCCACTCCCCCAAATTTCGAATTACTGAATTAACTGAAACAATTAGACTAAACAGGTTAAATAGCCAATCGTATAAACATAAAAGAAACCAAAACTTCATGTGATCAGAGAAGAGCTTATTATAACCACACTGTGGTAAACTAAATATCCACCTAAATGACTGAGATGAAAATGTAAAGTATCTCGTGCTAAGTAAAATGTGAAACAACTAGAATTCTGATATACTGTAGGCACAGTAACTTAGAAAAATTGTTCCCAGTATCTATAAAAGCTTAACATATGTATACACTGTGACCTAGATCTCACTGTTAGAAATGCCCAACAGAAATGTGTGATATATTTTTATCAGAGCAAATACTACATTACTCATAGAACTAAAATTGAAAGCTAGTCAAATACTACACTTCTCATTTAGAAAAAGAGTACACATGACTGTTAACCACAGTAGGTCAAGTTGATGGGATTAAAAACACCTAAATTAGTAAAGGACAGTTCTGGGTATGTCTGTGAGATGACTGATGAGCTAGCAAATGGAGGATGGCTTCAACCAATAGGCTTGTTGTAGCGTGGATGCACTATAAAAGGGTAAGATCTGTGCCTGTTTTTGTAAGCGCTCCCGTCTTGAGTATGTGCATCCTTTGCGGCCATCACCTTGGGACATCGCTCTCGTTTCCTCAGTTGCCACTGCTGACTTGAGCCATGACTCCCAGGGGCTCGCAGCCCTTCAACCTTGGACCAGCGCTGCATCTGGATTCCTCCTGTTCTGGTTTCCATCTTCTTGGCTGAGAAGCTTGTGGATCCTCCAGCTCTCCAGTCTGCAGGTGGCTGCAGACATTCCTGCCTCGAATCCTGTAAACCCAACTACTAAGTCCCTTTACATAATTACATATACTTTCTATTGATTCTGCTCCTCTAAAGAAGCTAAGTAATACACAGAGATAGTACTAAACACAGTGGCATACTGAATACTGAGAATGAAAAGCCTATGACCATAGGCAACTATAAGGAACTGAATTTTTTGTGTTCACCTCAAATTCATTTCCCGAAGGCCTAGCCCCCAGTATGTGCTGAGTTAGGGAGTGCAAAAAACAGGTTTAGTTGTTGCCAGAGGTCCCAGGCAGATTACTGTCCCTGCTCAGACGCAGAATGCTGCAGAACTTCCCTTCTCTGTGCAGACACCACAAGAAGGTAGTCGTCTGGAAGCCTCCACCAAAGCATGTGACCGCACTGGGGCTCTGACCTTGGACTTGGCAGTCTTGAGAATTCAGAGACACATCTCTGACGTGTAAGCCGTCCAGTCTTTGGTTTTCTGTTTTAGAAGCCTGAGCTATAAGACATCAGGAAAACGAAGAACCTCGAAGACATAACTTTGAGCTAAAGAAGCCAGACATAAAAGAGGATATACTGTATATTTCTGTACAACACAAAAACAGGCAAAATTAATAGTCTGTTACCCTTGGCAAAGAGGTGGGGGTGGGGTGGCTAGTGACTGAAAAAGTCGAAAAGCTTCAAGGGGGCTATTAAGATTCTGTTGTTTGATTTGGTTGCTGGTGATATATATTTGGTATGTGAAGACTCATCAAGCAATTTTCTTGTAATTTGAGCAATTTTGTGTGTCTATTTGTGGAGATCAGATGGGAAGCATGAGGCCTAATTGGCCTCCTCAGTGAGTACTGAGAAGAAAGAGGATGTAGAGAGTACCAGCATGCTGAAGGGAAAAGTACAAACAGCCAAGGTGAAACTGTTTACCTGGAGAAGCACCTTGGAGGTTGGAGACAGGCGAATCCTATAGAGCTCTAACTGCACAAATGCCCACGTATGAGTGAATAAAGGTGTGCCAGTCATTCCAGACTCTCTGTTGAAGGAGGCGATAAGCCCCTGGCCCTCAGATTTTATTTGTTTGTCTCTTTACTTTCATTTTCCTGCCTTGGTCAGGTTCAATCTCAGTTTGTAGGCTGGTTCCTTCCTACAAGTATTAATCATCAATAAAAAGTTTAAAAGTGTGTTTCCTAAAACCCTAATGAAAGGATAATACAACACACATAGGAGCAGAAATAAAAACAAAAACAACAGTCACTGAAGTAAATACACAACTGCTAAACAATGAATGAAATTAGCAGAAGGAATTCTTTATTTGGAAAAAAAAAGATTTGAGGAAACTCCCCAGGATGCAGCACTACAGGATAAAAAGATGGAAAATATGACAGAGTAGTTAGGAAAGTTGGATAAAATGTGAAGATAAGATATAAAAAGGACTACTAGCTGGAAAAGATGCCCTCTGCAAATAAACAAAGGATGAGAGCTTTCCAGAACTGATAAACAAAGTAAGAATTTGCATTCATGAGCAATGAGTTCTTGAGCATAATCAAGACAAATCATTCCACGTGGAGCAGCATGTGCCTGCTGCTAGTCTCTGAGACGAACTAGCCGGTCTTCCTTTGTTTTAAGATGAAAACATAAGGCCCCCAAAGATTAAGTGATTTATTTGGGATCAAAAAGCTGTTTAATGATAGGGACAAAAACCACCTTAATTGCTATAGTTTAAGAATAATGGATGAAAAGAGCAAAAGAATGTGGTACCACCATTACAAGACCAATCTTTTTTTTTTTTTTTTTTTGGAGACAGGGTCTCACTTTGTAGTTCAGGCTGGCCCTGACCTCACTATGTAGCCCAGGCAAGCCTTGAACTCAGCAATCCTCCTGTCTCTGCCTCCCGAGTGCTGGGATGACAGGCGTGAGCCACCACGCCCGGCATTGTGGTATGCGGTGTTGATTGTTGGTGGGCGTGAGTCTCCACGTCCAGCATTATATGTGGTTTCCGGGGATCGAACTCAGGACCTTGCGCTTGCGAGGCAGGCGCCGGAACCACTGAGCTAACCCTCCGGCCCTACAAGACCAATCTTGAAGGTATCCTGTTCATGTTCCTGAATTTGAAACGACTAATGAAAGCATAAGTGCCATGAATAAGTGTTTAACCAATGGTATTTAGCGAATGATTAGGGCAAACAAGGGCTGCCCACACATACCTTAAAAAAGAAATAATTTCAAGACAATCTTTCTATTTAAAATCTAAGTACAAAGCCATTAAAATCTTTTCATTACTTAAACGTATCCTCTTCTATTTAAATGTTAAGTGTTTCAGTATTTTAAAGTGCTCCTGAATCTCACTTTTTCCTATCATATACATCAAGATATAAGGTAAACTACTTCCTTCCTTTGAAACACAACAATTCATATCAAACTGAACTAACTGCCCATTCCAAGTCTGAAACAGGTTTCAAACTGGTCAAGGGGTCACAGAAAACAATGCTGATCTGATATCAAGGAGTCTCTGATAAATCATTTGTGATGATGAGACAGAGGCTTGTAGTAAGCACAGAAGAGGAAAAGGTCTATCTAGTAAGTACAGGGAAATGTAAAGTTAGTCTTTGTTCACAGTTCATAATTTTGAATTTATAGAGAGCAAATTTCTACAATTTTAACATTCTTTGACTGTAAATAAAGTAATTTTATGGCTACCTTTGACAACTTTTAGGTTAAGACATTATTTCTCAGCAATATAAAAGACTTAAATGTGTCAAAATGATATGATTTGGTATGTTCTATGTTGAAACATTTTCAGGACTTTCTAATTTATCTTTTGCTTGTAAGTAAAGTAACACTATTATGTCATGAAAATTTAAGCCTAAAATATATAAGGCACAAATAATTCCTTAACAATTTGATTAAAATGGGAAAAAATGTTGATACTTAAATACCAGTTTGCTGTGAGAAAATTCATTTGTTCTATGAATGAATCTTGAACTTTTCAGTGTTTCAGTGAGTTTCAGCTCTTGTAAGAGATAAGAATATTTTAAAGCTTCAATAAATTTTAAATTTTTCACACTAATATTTGACAATGAGAAAAAATAATTTAAAATACAAATAACAAAAATGAAAAAATCTAAAACCATTTTAAAAGGCATGAAAAGGAAAAGCAAAGAAGAAAAGAACCAAGAACAGGGAAACATGGCAGCTCTGAATATGTCCGTATCAGTCATAACCATTAATGTTAATGGCCTCAATGGGCCAATTAAAAGACACAGACTAGCAGATTGGATCAAGAAGCAAGATCCTACAATCTGCTGCATAGAGGAAACACACCTAATTCAGAAGGAAACCCATAGACTGAAAATAAAAGGTTGGAAAACAATCCTCCATGCCACAGGAAAGTGCAAAAAAGCAGGAGTGGCTATCTTGTTTGCAGAT
>PVIC010014241.1:0-36894 GCA_004025085.1 Thryonomys swinderianus | reverse complement strand
AAGGAGGAAGGAAGGAAGGAAGGAAGGAAGGAAGGAAGGAAGGAAGGAAGGAAGGGAGGGAGGAAACGAGATGCCTGACAGTGGATGATGCCCAGGAGGGCCCAGCTCCGTGACTCCTCCGAGACGCAGGCAGCCCACGATGCGGGTGCACAGGGCAGGACTCAGGCCAGCACTCGGCGCCCTTACCTAAGAGCTCGGCTGGACGGAGACCAAACCTCAGAAGGGTTCGCGAGATTCGCGGGAGGAGCCAAGCTTATCGCGGCCTCCTGGGCCCCAGGCAGGCCCGGGCCTGGGCAGGGCTGGAATGCAAGTTACAGAAACAGCCTGGAGCCCTGGGAGCCCGAGACAAGCCAAGGTCCGGTGCCACCTTCCCGTGCTGGCAGGGCCAGGGGGCAGCTGTCCCACCTCCTGCTGCTACAGGGGAGACTGAGCTGTGGCTCGCTTTCCACAGCCACACTCACAAGGGGGAGCAGGAGTGGGGCTGGCTGAGGCCTTCAGGTCTTCTACAACCTTCAGCAAGGTAGGATCAGCCAGGTGTGTGGTGCATACCTATAATTCCAGCCCTCAGGAGGTGGAGGCAACATCGCTGCAAATTCAAGGCCTAACTTGGCCCTAAAGTGAGTTAAAACCAACTTGAACTAGATATATAGTGAGATCCTATCTCACACATATACACACAGATGCACTCACACACACGCGCACACGCACACATACGCGAAACTCTGGGAAAAACAACTTCACTAAGTTTCCCATTGAGTTTCCAGGAGGCTTCAGCAAGCCTGGCGGACCTGTGAGTCTACTGATAACCTAGACCCTGGCCGTGACCTGCCTCTCCCCACTGTGCTGTCATCCACCTGTCCACACCAGGGCCTCCACGGACACCCTGCACCTCCCCAGCAGTGTCCCAGGCTGCGCCCGAGACACTTTGCCGATGGCCGCGGACGCAGGGAGCCCGCCCCACACAGCTTCCCCACTCAGTCAGGGGCTGGCTCGGGGGTCACTTAGCTGATGAGTCACCAGGATGCGGGGTCACACCACAGGCAAAGTAATGAGGTTGACAGAATGAACAGAAGTAACCACAGGCTGGGGTCCCCAGGACCCCCAGCGCAGGTGCCCGACAGCCTCACCTGTGCCCCGGCCCCAGGCCCCAGGGCTCAGCCACAGCAGGAGGAGAAGGGCCGGCCACATAGCTGCAGCGCTCGCTGACAGTAGCAGCGCCAGTCCTGCTTTCAGCGCCGCCAGCCTGGGGAGGAGCCTCGGACACGGCGGAGGGCGGGGTGTGCGGACAGGTGTCCCAGCTGCTGGGAACAGCCTGCCAAGACACGGTGTCACCCCGAGGTCCCCAGCAGCTCTCCCGCCCGGCCACCCCCAGCCCCGCGCCGGAAGGAATTCAGGTGACAGCCCTGCTGTCCTGCCTCCCTCCCCGGCTTTCTTTCAGCCAAAATGCAGGGGTTACCAAGGGCGACTCCACAATAAAACTGTCCCATCTGCTTCAATTGTTGGCATCCCTGTGCTCCTCCCAGTGGGCATAAACTGTCTACACCACGGCTGGAGTCCCGCAGGACAGGAGGTGTCTGGGATGGTTAGTCTTATGAAAACAAAAAACAAAACCCTGCCAAACTCTTCCAGCATGGAAGAGGACATTCCCACCAGCCATGGTTGTGCATGTTCTCTGCACCCTCTGGGGCCTGTTCTGTATTGGCCCCAGAGTCTGACATGGTCCCCTGCAAGCCGAGGACATGGCCACTTCCCCTGGGCTCAGGCCCTAAACGGCTGCTCACTTTCATTGCTGCTGTGTCGCGTGCTTTATGTGTTGTGCACGAGAGGTTTTGGCTGGGCGTGTAGCCTGCAAACACTCTCTCCCACTTGGAGTTCGTCTCAGGCAAGGCTTTCTGTTTTGACAAAGTCCAGTCACTCACTCTGTCCTTTTGTGGACAAACCCTCTGGTGTCAAGTCTAAGAAAACTTTAGCCACAGACCCTGACTTTTTATCCTCTGTTCATCCTAAAAGTTTTATGCTTTTTTCTTTTACTTTAAAGTCTGCGATCCATTTTGAATCCATGGTTTGATAGGTGTAAGGATTATATCAAGATTAAATTCCTGGTCTGGGGATTGAGCTCAGCGGTTCCAGCGTCTGCCTGGTAAGCACAAGGTCCCTGAGTTCAATCCCCTGCACCACATACAACAGTGCCCAGCATGGTGGCTCACGCCTATAATCCCAGCATTCAGGAGGCAGAGGCAGGAGGATTGCTGTCAGTTCGAGGCTTGCCTCGACTACATAGCAAGCTCAGGGGCAGCCTGAACTACAAGTGAGACCCTGTATAAAAAATAAAATAAAATTAAGTTTCTCTCTGGATGTTCAGTTGCTCCAGAACCATTTGCTGACAGGTTCTCCTCTGTCCACAGAATTGCTCTGCATCTTTGTCAAAAACTGGACCCGCATAGTGGGGAGCGTCCACTGCCCGCTCTCTGCTCTACCCAGGGACCTGTCCTCCTGCATGGGCACCAACAGTCTCCGATCACCACAGCACACGGTAGGTCCTGCTGCTGCACAGACTGATTTTTCCCACTTTGTTCCTCTTTTGCAAAACTGTTTTAGTTTTTCTAATCTTTACCTTTGCATGTAAATTCTAAAATAATCTCATCCATGGATATGGAATTGAGTTAAATCTATAGATCAACTTGTCGGAGAACTGATATCATTGGTTTTTCTTTTCATTATTTTAAAATTTAAATTTAAATTTTTTTTTTTTTTGAGACAGGGTCTTGCTTTGTAGTTCAGGCTGGCTCTGAGCTCACTATGTAGCTCAGGCAAACCTCAAACTCAGCAATCCTCCTGTCTCTGCCTCCCGAGTGCTGGGATTACAGGCGTGGGCCACCACTCCCTGCACTGTGGTATGTGGTATCGATGGCTGGTGGGTGTGAGTCTCCACGCCCAGCATTGTATGTAGTTACGAGGGATCAAACTCAGGACCTTGCGCTTGCGAGGCAGGTGCCGGAACCACTGAGCTAAATCTCTGGCCTCGACCCCTGTTTTTGTGGGCTGGGTCAGACACACCATCTGCTTGTGCTGGAAGCTTAGGGATCTGTTGCCCACTCAATAGTGATGCTTCCTTGGGGCAGGGGGTGGGTAGGAGTTGTCCATCTATAGTGTCAGATTCCAGATTTCCAGGCTGATGATACCTTTGAGATCCACAGGAATTTTTTTTTAAGTGAGTCTCCTGGAAACAGCATTATAACCTTGGTTACTTTGATTGTATCTAGAAGCTGCATTCATAATAATTCTTCATAATCTTCCAGCTAAGCATGATAGCCCACGCCTGTAATCCCACCATTTGGGAAGTTGAGGTGGGGGGGTCACCTCAAGTTAGATGCCAGGTCAGGTTAGGCTACATAGCAAGTTCTTGTCTCAAAAAAATAAAGTTTAATTTAATTTAATGTTAAAAATAAGTAAAGTTGCAATCTTCCAGCTGGGTGTGCTGGCACATATCTATAATCCAGAACTCTAAGAGGCTAAGGCAGGAGATCACAAGTTCAAGCTCAGCCTAGACAATTTAGCAGTTCAACAAGATCCTATCTCAAAAAACATTATACATAGCAGGGGCTGTAGCTCAGTGCAGAGGCAGAGGCCTTGGGTTCAATTCCCAGTACCGCAAAAAATAAAAATAAAAGGAGCCTTTCCTTGGGTCCTTTGAACATACCTGTTTCTCCCACCTTACCCTGGCTACCCGAGCGCCGAGTGCTGCCCCGCCGCACCGGATCTGGACGCGCTCTTCTCCAGATCGCGCTCTGCTCTGTCAGCGGTTCACACTGCTCTGCGCCCGCCCGCGGACGCAAAGCCCCTCCGCCCAGGGGACCACCCCCCCCCCCCGCCCACCTGTCCTCCCGCCCGCCCGCTCTGTGCGCGGGCGGCGCCCTCTGCTGGGCGCGGTGGGAAGCATCTGTGCACATCTGCCGGGTGACAGCCTCACGCAGGGGACAGAGACGTGACCCCCATGGCAGTGGGCTGCAGACGTCTCCTTCTCCTGTCCGGGGAGCCCTTGCTCTGACCCCGTCTCCCTCCCATTCTGACTCCTTCCCCACCTGATCTCTGACCCTCTCAGAGACTCCCTGGGTGGCCACCACTTCCTTCCTCCTCCCCGGAACCTGCACCGGCATTTCCTGGCTCTTTTCCCACTTTCCCTTCCCAAAGCCTGGCCTTTGCTGGGGCTCTTTCCTCGCTCTTTCTTTTAATTTATTTCCATCTGGTCAATTTTTAATCCTGTAAAATTTAGCTCGTGTTTCTTAGAGAACTATTTTTTATTGCTTTACTTATTTTATTTTTTAGACAGGGTCTCCCTATGTAGTCCAGGCTGGTCTTAAACTCATTGTGCAGACCAGGCTGGCCTCAAACTTGTGCGATCTTCCTGCCTCAGCTTTCAGAATGCTGGGATAACAGGCATGTCCCGCCATGTCCAGTGGAAAGTATTTCCTGAGCTATGGGTGCACTGAAGAGCCGTGATGTTGACCATTTACAATCCCATTTGGAACAAGGCAGAATGTGAGTAGGTAAAAGTGGTGAGGTCAGCTTGTGCACATCTGTGGACTGTGTCTCCTGGTTTCTTTAGGCATACAAGAAAATGAGAGTGGTCACAGTGTATATTTAAATACAGGAAGTTGGAGAAAGTTGACTAGATATACGTTGCCATTGAAGAATGACTTATTTTAGCTAGGCATGGTGGCACATGCCTGTAATCCTACCTCCTGGAGAGGCTGAGGCAGGAGGATCTCAAATTTATGGTTGGCTTGGGCAATTTGGGGAGACCCTGTCTCAAAATAAAAATGGCTGGGCAAGACACAGTGGTACAGGTCTGTAATCCTAGCACTGTGGGAGGCTGAGGCAAGGGGATCACAAGTTCAAGTCCTGCCTGGGTAACTTAGAAAGACCTTGTCTCAGAATGACAGATGAAAGGGCTGGGGGGCGTAGTTCAGTGCAGAGTGCTTGTTTAGACAGGATACTGGTAGTAATTTTTTTTTTTTTGAGACAGGGTCTCGCTTTGTAGTTCAGGCTGGCCCTGAGCTCACTATGTAGTCCAGGCAAGCCTCGAACTCAGCAATCCTCCTGCCTCTGCCTCCCGAGTGCTGGGATGACAGGTGTGAGCCACCACGCCTGGCACTGGTAGTAATTTTTAAGAGTCCTTATCTTTTAGAGATACGTGCTGGAGCTCTGTAAGGTTGAAATAAGATGTCTGAGCTTTGCTTCAAAATAAACTTGGTAGAGCAGTGATAGGAGGGGAGACAGAATTGGCAGGAGTCAATGCCTGCTGAAGCTGCAGAATGGGCCAGGAGGCCCCGTGTGTCTTCAATATCTCTGTTCTGGATGTTTATAGTTTTCTACTTTTGAAAAAAAATAAACTTGATGGGAACAAATTGTTCCCATCTGTTCATCTCCAAGTCGGCTACAGGGTCCAGGCACAATGGCCGACCTGGCACTCAGGCCTTGTGGTCTAATTTCCATCCCTGGCTCCCTTTGGCACTGTCCAAAGAGCCCCGCGGTCCTCCTGCATCCTCGTGAGTGTGTGTGTGTGTTTAATGAGATTTATTGGTATATTTTAGGTATACATTATGATCATATTCATCATTGGGAATTTGTTCCTGTACTCGATACATCTTGGTTCTTGTTTTTTCCTATTTCCCTTCTCTCCCTTCAACCCCTTCACCTCTTGCTATTTACAAAGCTTTGTTTCCATTTTTTTCTTTCTTTTCTCATTTTTTCTTTCCCTTCTTTCCTCCACCCATTCAGTTCCCCCATTCAGTTCCCCTTTCCCTTTGAACATTTTCTTCCTATTTCACAATATCTACTTTACATTTACATTAACATTACTTATTTATACTCTGTTTCTTACACCAGACTTACAATATGGTATTTACGCGTGTGACCAATTTATTTCAGTTACAAGTATGCTGTCAAGGTCATCCATTTATCTACAAATGATACTAGTTTATCTTTCTTTATGGCTGAGGAGTACTTCATCATATATACATATGTGTGTGTGTGTGTGTGTGTGTGTGTGTTTTGAGACAGGGTCTCGCTTTGTAGTTCACACTGACCCTGAGCTCACTGTGTAGCCCAGGCAAGCCTCGAACTCAGCAATCCTCCTGCCTCTGCCTCCTGAGTGCTGGGATTACAGGTGTGAGCCACCACGCCTGGCACTGTAGTATGTGGTATTGATGGCTGGTGGGTGTGAGCCACCACGCCCAGCATTGTATGTGGTTACTGGGATCGAACTCAGGACTTTGCGCTTGTGAGGCAGGCATCGGAACCACTGAGCTAAATCTTCGGCCCCTATATATGTTTTGTTTGTTTGTTTTTTTGTTTTTAGGTGAGGTCTTGTTTTATAGTTCAGGCTGGCCCTGAACTCACTCACTATGTAGCCCAGGCAACCCTCAGACTCACAGCAATCCTCCTCCCTCTGCCTCCTGAGTGCTGACATGCCAGGCGTGAGCCACCATGCCTGGCATTGTGGTGTGTGTGTGTGTGTGTACTGATTGCTTGTGGGTGTGAGTCACCATTACTGCGGATTAAACTCAGGACCCTGAGCTTGCAAGGCAGATGCCAGAACCACTGAGCTAAATCCCCAGCCATATTTTTTTTTTTTTTGAGACAGGGTCTCGCTTTGTAGTTCAGGCTGGCCCTGAGCTCACTATGGTGCCCAGGCAAGCCGCCGCGAACTCAGCAATCCTCCTGTCTCTGCCTCCTGAGTGCTGGGATTACAGGCATGAGCCACCACACCCGGCATTGTGGTATGCGGTGTTGATTGTTAGTGGGCATGTCTCCATGTCCAGCATTATATGTGGTTACTGGGGATCGAACTCAGGACCTTGCACTTGCGAGGCAGGCGCTGGAACCACTGAGCAACCCTTTGGCCCAATATTTTTTTTTCTTTATCCAATCACTGGTTGATGGGCATTTGGGCTATTGCCAAAATTTAGCTATTATAAACTGTGTCTATAAACATTGGTGCGCATATATTTCTGGGGTATGATGTTTTTAATTCTTTTGGGAAGACACCCAGAAGGGGGATGGGATTAGAGGTGCCAGTTGTCCAGCCTTGGTTCTCTAGAATGGACGTGATAACCACATCCCCCTCAGAGAGCAGCTGGGTTAGAGTCATCCGCAGAAAGGGTGCAGGCAGTGCCTGGCACAGAGTAACGCACCACGTCTAGACTGGAATCCACAAGGTCCAGTCTGTACCAAAGCTGTAAACTTCTAAAGGGCAGGAATTGCAACTGAGCACTCAGTTATGCATGTGTGAGAGGAGAGAAGCCACAGAGCACGGGCTGATCGGCTTAAACCAGCCAGTAAAGTTGGCACGGGGCTGTCTCATGTGTGCGCATCGCAGCGACAGCTTTTTCTTCTCCCCGTCCCTGACACGGCCCCGAGTTCTTTGCCAGCAACAGAAACTGCCTCTTGCTGACTCAGGCAGAGAAAACACACAAAAGGTTTCCGTGGAAGTCTAAATTAGGACGAGGCTTCAAACAGGACAGGAAGCTGGCGGCCCACGGCCCAGAAGTCAGGCATGACAGGGTCACCGCCACACTAGAAGGAAGGCCACCTAGCTCTTCGACCGTTGCCTGTTAATAAACAAAGGGTCTTATCACAAATAAAAATTCTATACTGTGGTTATTTTCCTGTCTCTGCTTGGACAACCTTGAACGTTTGATCAGCTCCACACTTTATCTTTCTCTTCCCAGTTCAAATCGCAGACAGGAAGTTCTAAATCCGAGGGTGTTCTCAGGCACCAAACACCTTCCCGCTTCTTGGCACTGTCCAGAGATGACCAATCAGTTGACAGCGAGTGCAAGTCCTCAGATCAGATCTTCGCTGATAATAACACCTGGGCCCAAGCCGGGGCCAGCAGAGGGAGGCGGACACGGGGGCGGGGGCGGGACAGAGAGCAGGATAGATTTGGGAGAGTAACCGCGCGGAGACTTGGTGGCAAGACAAGAACTGAGAGAGCTGAAAGTAGTCAGGGGGAGGCCAGGAAGATCCTGTCCCTTCCACACAATGTATTTCTGGCCATTCCTGTCCTCGTAGCCCGGCAGGGAGGGGACGTGGTATGAACAAATTTTGCCCGTAAGGCTCTCCCGAGTCTCCCGGGAGCCACCTGTCCATATGGAATGAGGGTCACCAGCTGCTGGCAGATCGCAGAGTAAGGTCCCGGTGTTGGTCAGCTTCAGTCATCTCGACTTTGTGTAAATGTCCTATTCGGCACCTCCGTCCTTCAATTTTGTTTTGTCGAGACAAGGTCTCACTCTGTAGTTTGGGCTGGCCTAGCAGTCAGTGATCCTCCTGCCTCAGCCTTCTGAGTACTAGGATTACAGGCGTGCATCCCCACACCCAGCCGTCTACGGAGGCGACCTTGGAGGAAAGCAGTCAGGGCCACTCAAACTGCTGGAGCCACGGCAGAGGGAAGTTATTACAAGACCCCTATGACTGGGGAGAGGGGTCGCCAGGAAGAAGGTGCCTGCTTATGTTCTAGGAGGCCGCTCCCCAAACCACCTAATGCTCAGGAGCTTCCTGCCAAGCAGGGTCTCTTGCACCTTCCGCTGCCCTGCTGGCCCATCCGGAAGTCTAATCTGACGCCTCCGCTGAAGCTGGTCCCAGGTGCAGCTGAGGAAGCAACAGCAGGCTTGTAGGGGAAAAGCGTGAGCCTCCGGAAGCTGCCGTCACTTGGTTCCCTGGGTTTTGAGTACTGAGAGTGACTGACCAGTGCCAAAGACCTTGCAGTAGGTGCCGGGCAGCAATCTCTTCCCCTGATGCTAAGTTGAAAGCTCAAAGAAAAATGGAAGCACTGTCAGGTGCTGCCAAATCAATGCCTTCCCGTTCTTTCATCGCTGGATACCACGTAAGTGTCTGTGCTAACTGACAGAACTCTCTCACTGATGTTAGGCTCCAGTCTGCAAAATCCCCACTGCCCTTCCCAGAACTTTTTTTTTTAAAGTTTTTGGAGACAGGGTCTCACTTTGTAGTTGAGGCTGACCCTGAACTCACTGTGTAGTAAGTAGCCCAGGATAGCCTTGGACTCATGGCAATCCTCCTGCCTCTGTCACCCGAGTGCTGAACGACAGGAGTGAAATACCACATTCGGTTCCTTTCCAGAACTTAAGTCTGCTGTTTATCTCAGAAGTTGATGGTACACAGGAGAAAGGAGATAAGCCTGACCGGCCTGACTGGACACCTAACTCAAAGATGACGAGATTTTCAAACCCAGGTGGCTGATGGTTAGGTTTGGGAACTATCTTTCTGCTGGTTGTGGACACGTTGGCTGGGGTCGATAAAGGGCATCTAAAGAGTCATGGGGGAGACACCCTGCAGTCACCCGAATTCTCAGACAGGCTCCTCTCAGGCGCACACTAGGGCCCAACTCCTCGTACGAAGGCAGACACACACCAGTCAGATTTCATTTGCTTGCTTTATTAAAGATGATGGTAGACTGTTAGGCTGTGCATGAACAGCAGCGAGTGGAAATCCAGCTAACACTCAAGTGGCACATCCACCACCACAGCAACATCTCTCTTGAGACTTGCTCCCTTGCGTTACGTCAGCAGAAGCCCTGCAACCCTGGCAGAGAAAGTCAGCAACAGCCTCATGTGAGTGGAAATGCCTGCCTTCCACTCTTCTGCAATGTCTTGACTCTCGTCTCCACCCTGGAAGCGAGGCTGTTTTCCCTTTATGTACAGAGGAGACCGCTCTTCCCTTCCGTGTCACATCCCGGAAGGACTCTTGTCAGTCACTCAGTGTCTCCCCACGACCTGGGGAGTCTCAGGTCTGCCAAGCTGCAAAGTGCTTTCAAAACATCCCTTCCTCGGCCCTCTCTCCTACTCCCAAGTAAAGGAACACATGGTGTTTGGCCTCCAATGGATGACAGTTTAGTGTCAGGATCACTAAAACATATGAAATCCAAAGGGACAGGGAAGAGGGGACAGCGACATACACGGAGCTGGGAGACTGTGGAGTTCGGCTCTGGTCCTGGGTGACAGGAAACAGGCGGGAGCACGAGAGTCATCACTCCTCCAGTGTAGTGACTTGGCATAAGTAGCTGGGCTTGAAATTTAAACCAAAGCTGGAAGTAGAGTTCACCACTTCTACAAACCCCTGAGTCTGAATCGGGAGCCTTCCCTCAGTGAAATGCGGGGCCATTCTCAAACTCCCTGCAGGATGAGAGAACTTCTAGTCAGCCCTGCGAGGCCTTGGCTCTCAGAGCCTCACCGCCACCTGGGAGAGGAGCCGGCCCACAGAACCTCCCAGGCCAAGTCTGAGCAGAGCAACCAGCATCCGGGCCAACTCTTCCAACTCCTCCTCTGGTACAGCTTCTCTTCAGCTGTTACTCTAATGTCCCTTCCGCTTCCTCCTGAGTCCCCTGTGTCCCAGGCTCTGGCACACATCAGCTTCCACCAACCATGTGCAACTTCCTGTTCGGCCTCTGGGGCCAGTGCCCAAGCCACTCTCTGTATGGGTAACCAACTATGGTTAGATAAGCATAGTGTACAGGAAAGAGTCAGTCTCAGAACAACACTGCCAGGTTAGGGCACAAAGCGGCCACCCTTGGACGGAGAAGCAACCCCAACCAGTGTTTCACATGGCAAATTAGGAGTTACAGCAACTTAAGAACACCACAAACATATACCAAGCCCATCTTAAGTACTTTTCCCATTAAAATGCACATTGACATGGGGGTGGGGTGTATGTTACAGTGAGTCACAGGAAAATGACTGAACATGTGGATGTCACCAGGCTGGATAAAGAGGTAAGTGCATAATTGGCGTAAAGACTCTTGTTATCCCCAAAACACAGGGACATTCACATTCACAATCTGTCAAGTTTTCTAAACACTAAGAATAGCAGGAAGGGTTTTCTCCAACTCTGAGAAAAGAAACTAAGGCAAGAGATCAGCCACCAGCGATGGTCCCAGCTCAGCTGCACCAGGGACAGAGAACAGAGCCGGGCAGTGTCCTCACCGAGACCACCCAACAGGGCACAGCAGTAAGGGACTCATGTTAATAATGGTCCACGGTGTGTCTGGCCTTACCCTAGGGTGGCAGGGGTTTGCCTGCACTTGAAAGATGGATCTGTGCCCAGGAGCTCAGTCGCCCGAGACCCAAGTGCCAGCAGCTCCTCTACCATCCCTCACTTACCCTGTAATGCAGGCTACACCCGGGCTGGGCCTAAACCTGCTGCCCACAGAGGGAGGTTCAGCCACCATCTTGGTGTAGAGCACACTGAACGGGGATGGCACAGCCATCCGTCTCCTCAAGCTCTCTGAGCTCTGTGACAGTGCTGACTGCTCTGTGGCCCCTAAGTGCCACGCAAGCCTGACAGACACCCCCAGGGTCTCCAGTTCTCTGTGTGTCTCGCTGTTTCAGGCCCTGGATTGAGAAAACCCCACCCCATATCACAGCAGCAAGAGAAGACAGCTGGTTGAGAGGGGCCTGGCCCAGAGGCCCCAGAACTAAAGACAAGTGGAGATGGTACTAGAGATACAGGTCACCAGAGCTGGTCTGAGGGAGAAGACCAGGCTGACAGGACTGGGTCTGGATCTCCACTCCCCTGCCAGGGCACCAAAGCTTCACTCGGGACCACGTGTCAGTCCCGATGGAAGGTGCTGGGCCTATAAATCAGCCACAATACAGACTGGACCCATCAACTGAATAGAGGTTGGCCAGACACATACATCAGACAAGTCATTAAAAAAATAATAATTTAGAAAAAAAAAAAACGGTGAAAGTCCCAAGGGTGAAAGTCCTTCACAGGGTGCCTCAGTTCTGCGTACTGTGTGACCCTGGCCCCGAGACAGAGGACAAAACTTGCTCCCTTCAGGTGCCCTCCAGGACGGTGGCTTCGAGGGTCTGGGCCTCCGCAGGTTCCTCCTCATAGTCAGACAGATAGGACTCTAGGCTGTGCCTGGCCAGCAGCTCCCGCCGGGCCTGGAGCCGTTCGCACCGGGGACAGCGTCCAGACTTGAAGCAGGCCTTATGGTAGCATGCTTTGCACTCTGTTCAGGGTAAGAGACGAGAGGGAGGGAACTTAGCCACCACAGCTGGCGCGCCGGCGCTGGGACGTAAGGGGCTGCTGAGTGAACCAGCTGTGGCCAGCGGTGGGTCAGGGAAATAAGTCACTTGTGTTTCGTCTTGCTCACCCCACCCTTGAACCAGCACCCACCTTCACAGACCCGGCACTTCTGCAGTTCGAAAGGGAAGATGATGTCTTCTTCCTTCTGACAGAACTCACAGATGAAGCCCTTGGCCTGGCAGAGCTAGGAGGAGGCAGACAGGCAGCCAGTGAGGGGATGCCAGAGAGCGATGGGCAACAAAAGGAAACCCCCAAGGGGACCAGGGCTCCTAGTGCCTCCAGGGTTGGATTCAGTGTGTGCCAAATGGGGGCCAGGCCTGGGCCGCACCAGACAGGCTGTAAGTGGGAGCGAGAGAGGCGCCGGCTCGGGAAGCCACTGCCAGAGCGGCTCTCAGCGAGAGCAAAGGAGGACGCGACGGTGCCTCCAGCTTCAGACTCCAAGGGCCAGGCCGGGAAAGGGTTTCACTCCGGTAACACCGCTAATTAAGATGAGATGTAAGGGCTGTTTCCACAAATCAACACCAGCCACGAGTGAGGCCCGAGCAAAGTACACCCAACTCCGGCACACCGTCCTCTCCTTGCCCCTCTCCAGCTTGAACCCTGGGGCCGCCTGCCATGGGAACGCGAAGTACACAGAGGGACGGAGAGATTTAAAACAGAAATTCTGCGCTCTGGAGGCAGAGGCAGGAGAACGCCACAGGTTTAAGGCCAGCCTGGGCTACATGGTGAGTTTTGAGGCCAGTCTGAACCATATAAAAAGTGGAAACAAAAATGGTTTCTGAATCTCTGGCATGTTTAACTTCCCACCAACAATAATAACTGTACTTGTAGAACGCTTAAAAGCTTGTAAAATGCTGTCACAGAATTATTTCATCAATACTCAAAAACACTGTGAGGAAAGGAGAGTGTGGACAATATTTTCATTTTGGAGACAAGGCAATTGAGGCTACACTCTGGGGAAATTATTCCTTTTGGTCACAATGACTGAAAATAAATGCAAGATTCTAATCTGGGGTCCTCCTCCCTCGAGGGGCAGTTCTTTAGTAGGGTGATGCCAGCACAATTCCTCCCCTAATTCTTCAGAGCAGGTGACCGAGCTGCTCGCCGGCTTCGGCAGCAGCGGCCCTGTCCAGGGTCACCCGCAGTGCTGACCGCTGGCGAGGACTCGGGTCCACCCCGCTCCCAGCCCAGGCCAGGGCGCTCTTCCAGGGAGCACGAGGCCTCACCACGCAGCGCTCCACGTGCGCAGCCCCTGCCTGGCTGAGCTCGGCGAGCCGCGGCCCCAGCTCCCCCTTCTTGGAGGCGGTCAGGTCACTCAGCGAGTACAGGTGGAGGTCCTCGGTCAGGTGGCCCGGGACTGCGTCAAAGGCGTCCAGGAGCCTGGAGGTGAGGACGGCAGGAGGGGAGGGGAATGAACGTGGCGTGGGTACATCACAGAAGAGAAAGCCCTGCTCAGCCACGAGGAGGAGAGGCCGTGATGGTGGCCAATCTTACCGGCCCACCGGTTCCGGCCACCCCAGCCTTCCCACACCAGCAGGCGTCTGGATGACAGACGCGACTCCATGTACAACCTCGTGCAGAGTAATCGATGCCAGCTTACAGAAAGTGGTGCCCCGCCCTCAGCAGAAAGTCCAGATTTCCACTCAGGGAAGGCAGCAACGGAGTCATGGCTGTGGCTTCTCATTCACCGTTTCTGCAAAACCCCTCCCCTCTCTCTCCGAATAGCACCAGAGCTGCCTGCTGGGACATGATCCGTGGGGACATAACCCAGCCCGACGGCTCTGCCCTCCCCATGGACTTACTCCTTGGCCAGTCGGCATGTCTTGAACATGTTCTTCATGTGGTACAGCTGGACCCGGAGCAGCTGGAGAGAAGACATTGGGGGGGGGGGAGAACCGTGCGTCAGACAGGCTAGTCAGTGCATGTTTCTCACCTACTCTCCACTCGGCAGAACTTCCAGTCAAGGGAGAAACTCTGCTTTTGCTGTCACATGCTATCTATAGCTCCAGGCCTGCTGCTGCGGGTTGGGGGAAGCTTGGTGGAGAAAGGCTTGCCCAGGACGTGTGAGCCCCTGGACCCCAACCCCAGAAACACAGAAAGAAAATGAAGAATTAAAAGTAAATGGAGTGGGACGATGAGATGGGTACAGCTCAACAATGATGAGCAGGGTATCTGGGAATCCCTTCTGACCACAGAGGGCGTACAGGGCCCCGCCCAGGCCTTACCCGCACTTGGTTGAGAAGCTTGACTTTGCGGTAGAGGGCGCTGTTGATGTCCTGCACGTTGAAGAGAGGGTCGTTCCAGATCTTGAGGAGCAGGTCCTTGGAGAAGTTGCTGACGTAGTACTTGCTGAAGTCCCACTTGCGCAGGACCCGGCCGGGAATGACCATCTGGGCATTCTCATGGCAGCACTGACAGAAGTACTTGCCGAGGTACTCACAGTACCGCAGCCGCTTGATGTAATCTGGAAGAAGCGGGGCAGATGTGAGCCGCTCACCTGTACACGCATGACGCAGTTCTGCTGCTCCTCTAATGGTGGAGGGACGCCCTGGGCCACTGGTCACCTTCTGTCCAAGCCCTGGAGCCAGCAGCAACCCACACAGGGCCGGTGGCTCCTACGTCCTGCACACCACAGGGGACACAAAGCTGCCAGAGTTGGCGAGACACAGCCTCCGACTGCCCTACTTTGTCCAGCAACAGTGTCCCTCTGCTGGCCACCACTCTTGCCCGTCCTCCTCCCGCCAGGCCTCTTTCCGTCTCTCCAGCTCTGCCCTGTCCCCTCCTCTTACACCCGTGACAAGCCCCTCTCCGAGGTGGGAGCAGGCACGGCCCGGGCAGAACGGAGCCAGGAGGCCTCACCAGGGTCAGTCCGGATGCCACACCCCGCGCAGCGGTAGTTCTGCTTGGCCACGGCGATCTTCCTCCTAGGGAAAGGCGAGGGAGGGCGCTGGCAGGTGGCTGCAGGAGGCCTGGGGCCCCCGGGGAGAGTGTGTGCAGGAAGGGAGTTCGCCTGGACCTCTGCACAGAGCTGAGGGAAGGTTAGGGTCTAGGTCTTGGCAGTCGCTCTCCCCAACTAGGAGCCAAATTTTCTGTATAACAAATTTGGCCAGAGAGCAACAGAGCAGAATCGCATCCAAGCCTCTTAAATACAAAACCAGCGAGCCACACACTGACAGGAGAGCAGGGACAGGCTGGGAGCACACAGAGGGCAAGGACCAGTTAGCTCTGGGAAGGTAAGGGCGAAGCAGGAAGCACCGGTGGAGGCCGAGGCGGGAGCGAGGTGCCGGTCCTGGCCGCCCAGAGGCTGCCGCTGGTCCCCGACGGCGCGGCGCAGCGCAGTACTCACGTTGGGGCTGGATGAACGTTAAAAATGATCTGCGGCCGGGGTGGGGCCCACTCCAGGTTGCCGCGCACGCGGATCCGCAGCTTGTAGATGTCCGCGTGCTGCCCATCGTCGGGCGAGATGGGCAGGGAGTCAGGGATGGGCAGGAGCTGGGAAGGAACACGGGGTGCTGGTAAGGATGCGCGGGGAGCACGGGCCCGGCCCCGCTAGTGAATGGCACTCCAGGAGCACCGCGGGCCACGGACTGCAGCAGTGGGGCCTCCGGACAAGCTGGACGGCGCCAGGTACTAGAAGGGAGAGCCGTGGAGTCAGGAGGTGAACAGCGACGACATCCTGGTGTGCCGGCTCCCACGCAAGGAGGCCGGGAGCGGGGCGGCCTCGTGCCTTCAAACAAAAGCTGCAGCTCCAGCTCTGCGAGCAGCCCGGTGGCGAAAGGAGGCCCGAGATCCCACAATATCCTGTTTTAGTCACTGCTAGGAAAAACCTACTCGTTAATCCATTCCATCGTCTGACACAATCGGCTAACACATTTGTAACAAACGGCTTCAATGCACAAGGAGGGAAAGAGGAGCACGAAGAACAGCTGGGCTCCAAGCCTACCTTCTGAGGGGCGTCGTGCTCTGGGACCAGCCACTCCAGCTCTGAGGCTGCCGGAAGCTGCATCCCCTCAAACTGCTTCAGAAGCCCCATGGCCACGGCCTCGGCTGACGTGGAGTGCAGGAAGCTGTGGGAGCTGCGGAGTAAGGAGCGAGGGAAGCTGAGCACAGACAGGGCAAAGAAGGGACAACCAGGGCTCCCTCAGGACCTGGGACCCCCCGAGGGAGCTGCCCAGCTTCCTCCCTCCTCCTCAGACGCCTACAGAGAGGAAATACACTGATCTTCAAGTGCTAAAGCTCAGGTTCAGATCTCACTTGCATTGCAGAAAGGGGTCCATAACTGCCTCTCTGTGGACTTCTTCTACAATAAGGTGAGTAAAACTGCTTTGTGGGTTATAAAGCGCTTTCGCCTCTCCCAAACAGCGTGTATTTCCTTTAGTTGGGTCTATATTATAGCACATGATCAAAAATCATGATCAAAAATCACAATCACCACTCTCTCCCTTGAGCCTTGATCTTTTGGGACCACCAGTTAAAACAAGGAAGAATAACACATGCTGCAACCTTGGTGTCCATGACAGTCACCCCCTGGAGAGCAGAGGTTTTGTTTTTTTTTTCCCCCGTGTTCTTTTTTTTTTTTTTTTTTTTTAGACAGGGTCTCACTTTATAGTTCAGGCTGGCCCTGAGCTCATGATATAGCCCAGGCAAGCCTTGAACTCAGCAATCCTCCTGTCTCTGCCTCCTGAGTGTTGGGATTACAGGCGTGAGCCACCACGCCCAGCACTATGGTATGTGGTATTGATTGCTGGTGGGCGTGAGTCTCCACGTCCAGCATTGTTGTATGTGGTTACTGGGAATCGAACCAGGAACCTTGCACTTGTTAGGCAGGCAACAGAACCACTGAGCTAAATCTCCGGCCCTCCCTGTGTTCTTTCTTCCCGTCACTGACCCCTTGCCCCTGTGGCATCAGGATGGTTCCACTTGCGGCTCTTTTCACTCACATGCCAGGAACCCAGTCTGTTTCTCCACCTACCCCAACCTTCCTAAACCATAAACATAAATTACTCACAGGGCCTGCGAGGAAACGAAGGGTTTGTTGTTTGAGGCTGTGCTCCGTCGGATGTCAGTATCTAAATGGAAACCGGAAATGAGGGGAACAGGTAGTAGAGAATGAGGAAGGGAAGGATAACAAAACCATCCAAAGTGCTGCCAGCTAAGCACTCGAGGTGGTAACTCGCCACTTCATCCCATGCCGGGTTAAGGGCAGGAGGGGCCCTAAACAGCTTCTGATTTGGTTCTACTCAAGTCACAAACAGGCTAAGTTAGCAACAGTAGACAGAGTGCTGGGAAAGCCAAAGCAGCTACAAGTCCAGGTAGAAACTCCAGCTTGAGAGGTGAATGAGAACAGCAGTGAATGAGAAAAGCAGACATCCTCAGGGACACAACCCCCTGGCAAGCAGAAACACAAAACGATGACTCTCATGTTTCCTCTGGTCTTTGAATTTCAAATCTCAAAATTTCTTAAATGGTCACAGAGGCTAGAACTCTATTTGGCTTCTTTTTCTTGCCAGTGCTGGAAATTGAACCTAGAGCTTTTTTGCTGTTTTGTTTGTTTTTTGAGACAGGGTCTCCCTGTGTAGTTCAGGCTGGCCTTAAACTATGTCGCCCAGGCTGCCCTCAAATTCATGGCAATTCTCTTGCCTCAGCCTCCCAAGTGCTGAGATTATAGTCATGTACCACACCCGGCTCAAAGTGCTTCTTACCTAATAGATTTTCAGAAAATATTTCCTAAGTGAATTATTAATTGACTAAAAGCTTTTGCAGATTTCATCTTGTCTGGGAATAATACCGAAAAATTAAAGAAAATCTTAGATAAGCTTGAATAAAGAACTAATTTTCTAACTGTAGTCTACTAAAGACACTAATGACATACCACAAGGCAGAGGGGCTAGGAAGTCCTAGCTGCTAAGGAAAACACAGTCTTCATAAAAGCTACCATCATGTGCCACACAATGACATTTCTAACCGCCCCCATCCTGGACATTGTCCAGGGCCAGGGTAGCCACCTTAATCTGTGTAAGTATGATGTTTAGACAAAACCATCTAATGACACGTTTTTCGGAATGTGTCTCTGTACTTAATCAAAGCACAATGATATTTAGCAATTTTTCATTCTCCCAGAAAGGAAGTCTTTTTACTTTGAGAAACATATCATTCTTTTCTCTTTAGAACATAAAGTTAAGTCAGATTTCACCATGTTGAGTCAGGTGTGGTGGCTCACGGGAGGCTGAAGCAGAAGGATCACAGCAAGTTCAAGGGCAACCTAGACTACATAGTGAATTCAAGGTCAACCTGAATTACATAGTGAGACCTTGTCTCAAAATAAATAAATAAATAAAGATTTTACCATGTTTCTTCTTCTTTTTTACCAGAAGCACAAAGAAGCCCAAGGTATGTGGCAGGATTTCTTAGCTAATCAGGAATATTTTAAAACTGGGGAGAATCACTGTCCCAGCAGTACCTGGGAACAAAATGTCTGCCCTGACCAGGTGTTCCAACCCCACCTAGGAATAGTGCTGCATCCTGACAATTCTGGTCAGTTCAAACAGAGGACTAAGTTGACCTGGGTGGACACCAGTCAAGGATGTGGATAAAAGTAGACCAGAATCGCCAGGCATGGTGATGCATGCCTGTGATGTTGTACTCACAAGGCTAAAGCAGGAAGATCAACTCCAGTTTGAGACCAGCCTGGGTTCTATAAGGAGTCCAAGGCTGGAATGAATTGTATAGTGAGATCCTGTCTCAAAAAAAAAAAAAAAGTAGACTAGTTTCTAAGTCAGCTAATGAAGAGGTAAAGAGGAAAGAAGATGTCATTCAACTCCAAAAACCAGCACTTGAGAAAAAACTCAGGAAAACTCATCTTCCAATAAAATTTAACCAATTATAACACTTGTTATGGATTTCTTGTACAAAAACAAATTATTTTTCTCCAAGAAAACTCACTTCCAGTGCTTGAGATGCTTTAGGTACAATAAAACTATTATTACAGACTGAAAAACTGTGAGAAAATATAAAAATGAACAAGAAAAACAATGAAATGTTGCAAGAAGAATGGGCTGTGTGTCCACCTACTGGATAAAACCAGTTCTTTGCGCAATCTACAAATTTCTTAACAGAACTGGCAAATCTCTTTAAAGAAAGGAAAAAAAAAAAACTGATCGAGGGGGCTGGAGACTTAGCTCAGTGGTTCCCATGCCTTGCCTCACAAGCGTAAGGTGCTGAGTTCAATCTCTGGTAACCACATACAATGCTGGGTGTGGTGACTCATGCCCACCAGCAATCAATACCACATACCACAGTGCCCGTTGTGGTGACTCACGCCAGTAATCCCAGCACTCAGGAGGCAGAGACAGGAGGATTGCTGAGTTTGAGGCTTGCCTGGGCTACATAGTAAGCTCAGGGCCAGCCTGAAATACAAAGCAAGACCTTGTCTCAAAAAAAAACCAAAAAAACCAAACAAAAAAAAAAAACTGATCGAAAGGGTGACAGTAGCAACCAACTACCAACTCGAATTTGGGTATAATTTTAAAACTTGTCAGAAAATACAGTTCATGAAGCATCTTTTTACATATTATGGCAGCTATCAATGGCAGCTTCACCCCAGGCCTCCTCTTCTTTCTGCTCTCTGTGGCCCTGGAGCTGTTTCGACAGATTCTTCCTGCACAGCCGGCAGTGTTCAGAGGGGTTGGTGGGGCTCACGGGAGGCATGCAGAGAGGGAGGGTCCCCAGGCCCAGTGTGCTCTTATCCCGGCTGCCTGCTGGAGGGCACAGAACTGACCCCAGAAGCCGCTCTGGACAGCTGTGCAAAAGAGAGAGTGCCACAGGCAGCACCTCTTAGCTTCCCCTGGGCTGCTCTTCTCAGTGCCCTCGTGCTCCAAAGCCACACACAACATCACACGATGCCCCTAAGAATGGTTTCCAGTGAAGGCCATTGGCACGGCCCCTTCCCTGCAGCCAGCACTGCCCACCACCACCTCAGGTGACTGCAGCTCAGGAGAGCTGCTCTCCACCCAGAAGGTCTGCTCTGACATGGGTCCGAGACCCCCACTTATCCTCCCCACTGCCGTCTATGCCTCCCCTCCTGCACTCTCTGGGGTTTTCTTTCCTCCATTACCTCAAACCCCCATTACAGTTAACATTCTCAACACTAACTTTCCCGGTAGTATCACTGTGACCTCTGTCTCCTGACCAGTGCCTGACAGAACCATAAATGCAGGCTTAAACTTTAGAAGAATCTAAAAAGAAGTAAAGAAGAACTGATGAAGCTATAATAGACAAGGATGAAGAGGGGAGAAAAATAAGAGTGACAAACCTTAAACCCACAAAAGGTGAAGACTATCGGATTGGTATTTTACAAATGGATCAGTTCATCTGGCTGCCATTAGCAGCAGAAACACCTAAGTGAAATAAGCCAAACACAAAAGATATTACACACTGCACAATTACATCTATATGAAATGCCCAGAAAGGGTAAATCCACAAAGACAGAAGTAGATTAGTGGTTGCCCGAGGCTGGGTTAGAAACAAGTATTAGCTGTGATGGGCAGAAATTTATAGTGAGATCTTGGAATGATGAAAACCTTCAGAAACTATATTGATGGTGGTTGCATAATTCGGCAAATTTATTAAAAGTCACTGAATTACACAGTTGAAGCTGGTGAATTTTGTTATGTAATTATGACTCATTGAAAACATTTTATTTTTCCAGTACGGGGACCAAACTCAAGATCTTGCACTTGTCAGGAAGGCACGGTGCCACTGAGCTACACCTCTGGCCGTTCCTACGTAGTTCAGGGTGGCCTTGAACTCCAGGTGATCACCTCCTGCCTCAACCTGGTGACTGTTGGAATTATAGGCATGTACCCCCCACACCCAGCTCAAATCTATTTCGTTTTTGTCGTGGTACTAGAGATTGAGTTGAGGGCCTCCAGCATGCTAGGCAAGATCTCTACCACTGAAACACATTCCCAGCCCTTTTAATCTTATTTTGAAACAGTTTAAAATTTTTCGTTTATATTTAAAACCCTTTTTTAGTAGAAAACTATTACTTTCAGTTAATGCCCTATACAAAGCCTTATTTGAATCACACAGTGATTAATAAGCCTAACCTTTACAGAACTCCTAACTGTATATGAAATACCTAGGACAGATAGCTTTCTGAAAGTTGGCTCTACAAATTCGAAACTTGAAAGAAACACTAAACTTCCTAATATTCTGTCTAGCTTTTGCTGCCTGAAATGTGTGGCAGTGATTTAGCAACAGCTAATACCTACAGTTCTTTCTCTAAACTGCCCACAGCCTCTGCCAGTCACAGTGCTTCTCTATCTACAATTATCAGTATAGTGCAGGACAAGGGCATGCTCAGGGAGGAGTGCTGGCGGGCAAAGACACTGATTCCTCTTGCCATCCTGTGCCGGTAGAAGTCTATTTTTTTCCAACTATTCCTCCAGCTTTGTACTCTCACTCACCTCAACAGGTAACACAGGGCCTAGTGTGTATAGAGGTGGCCACAAACCCTCACACTTGTGCACACCCAAGCACATCCACACCCAGCAGGGCTACCAGAGAACTGCAGGGCCAGCGACACGAGAGTCTTGTCTCTGACATGTGAGTCACACCTGAGCCCTTGCTACCATCTATGTGATGATGACTAGTAAAAGGGCAGCAGAGTGATGAGACTGACATTCTACACGTGTCTTGGAACAGGGCCTTGGTCCTAAAGATGAAACGCTTTCAGGAACTTATATTCACAGCAAGTTCACAACAGCTACCCCCCAAAGCCTGGCCTCAGGCACCTCCAAAGACAGTGGCATCACCGAGGGGTGATGGTCACAAAATTGGGAGGCATTTTTGACTGTTGAGTAGGGGGTTCCTACTGGCGTCGGGGGACAGAGCTGGCCGCACAGGACAGCTCCTCCCCCTAAAGGATTACACAGCCCAGAGCACCCACACTACTCGAGTTCTTTCCTCTCAAGGTTTCTGCTCCAGACTGACTAGGAAATTCGCTGGCTCCACGTCCTGGGGCCCAGGGCTGTGGAGCCTCCACCGGAGTGCACCTGGGTCTCCCTCTGGGCGGCTCCTTCCAGGCTGATGCTGCCCCTGGCTCCTGCTTGGTATGGGGGACACTGAGGAGCTGGATGGACCACGCCATACTCGGTCTGGCGGCGCGTTCCTAATCAGCCTTAACTGTACCCATGGAACTCTGTGGCTCACACCAAAGGAGGGGGTAGAACTCTTGGATTTTCTTCTAATCCCGAGATGAAGTCCTTCACAGGCTGCGATATATTCAAATACATACATTTCATCTTTGTCTCCAGTTCCTCGCCAGCGCGCCCCAAACCCTTGGAGCCTCCTGAGTGGTGGCAGCTTCTTCTCACTCACAAGGAGCCCTGACTATAGCTGCGGTATGTTAACGCGGGACCTCTGCAGGCCCAATCGCTTCCTACGGGGCTGCTCAGAAGAATCCACCGCAGGATCAGCCGGCTGGAACCCTCACTCCCCCGCCCTCCTAGGGCAGTTTCCAGAGGCTGGGGACCGAACCAGTCAGCCTCCACAAGGAAACTGCAGGGAAAACAACGGAGCAGCCAGGTGGGAGCATCCTGGTAGCCAACCACACAGGTGGACCAGGTGATTCCAAAGGACACAGAGGTCTGGAGGCTGCAACTCTGCAGGACCCCACCCTAGGCCCCTCCTCACGTGGCTGTTTATTTGTATGCTTTCTAAAAACTATAATCTTGTTTTTTTTTGAGGAAAGATCTCATTATGTAGTTCATGTTGGCCATGAACTCACTGTGGAGCCCAGGCTGGCCTCAGATTTACGGTTATCCTATTGCCTCAGCCTCCTGAGTGCTGAGATAACAGGTGTGCACCACCACACCCAGTTTAAACCATAATCTGAAATAGTGCTCTTTCCTAAATTCTGAGAATCATTCCAGGCACGTGTCAGGTTGCCAGGGCTCCTGAGAACGCATGAATTTGCAGTTAATAGCACTGACGCGTTACAGGGACCACCCTGGCATCCAGCATCTAACGCAGGAGTGACCCAAGGAAACAGCCTCCTGCATGGACCCATGTTCATCCTAGGTAGTCAGTGTTCACCTGCGCGGCCTGAGAGAACTCAAGAACTGTTCCTGGGAAGCCGCGCGAGGAGAGAATGAAGACTGTGGAGTGACTGCCTTGTCCAGCTCAGAAATCAGACACATTAAAGAGAGCACTGAAGGAAGATTCCCCAGAGACCTGAAAATATGTGTAAACATTTGAATTTCTGAATGGGAAAGTGACCCGGCTACTTCACCTGGAGGAAGGTCTCGCGGGGGCATGAGTTCTCTAACACGCCACCGGACAGCCTGTCCTCATCCCATTACAGTGCACACGGGAGTACCACAGATACCATTCACCCCTGGGGAAGAGCTCCGGCTGCTCTTTAAAGAAAGCTATCTATGACCTGCAGGGGCAGAACAGTAGCCTGTGAGACCAACTGCCTTTCTGTCCTCCACACTGCCACTTCCAGTAAGAGTCAGGGATTCCACAGAGCAAGTTTACAGTGCTGGAACGGACACAAAACCCCGGCATGGTAAGCTGTACTGTTCGTTTTCTTTTCATCTGCCTTGTCCTTTTCTCTTAGGACTACAATAAAGCCCCTTGTGAATACTCTGAAATAATCCCAGTTGTGTCATGGAGCGCAGAGAGCAGAATACTATTTTTTTTAGCAAGGAGAAACTGTCATTTAGAGTAACAAAATTTGCAAATGAACCATAAAGAAGATCTTCTATTCAGGAGTCTCTTAGTGGGTGATTCCAAATGGGGAAAAAAAAAAAAACAAGTACTGAAAGCTTCTTTGGAACAAAAGGTCACTTCTTACCTTGGATTTCAAATTCATCAACCTCATCAGTGGACCCAGAGTCAGAGAACTGTGCAGAGTCCCGAGAGCTGAACTGGGAACTGCTGGAGGTGACCCGAAAGCCTGTTGTGTTAAAAAAATAGTAGCAGTGAATAGGATACACTTTTTGCTACTTATCTCTAAAAACAATTTTTTGTTTTGCTTTGTTTTGTACAAGGTTTTGCTATGTAGGCCAGGCAGGCCTTAAACCCTCAAAGATTCTCTTGCCTCAGTCTCCCAAATGCTGATATTACAGGCATGTGCCACCAAAGCCAGATCCCTTAGAAGGTTTTATGTAATATAAGGTTCTACTATTTAGGAAGCAAATCTAGAAATAGTCTTAGTTCTTTTCCTATCAGAAGCCTACTTCAGAAGGAAGTTATTTCTGAAGTAAGAAATAGATGAACTCTACAGTGACTATTCTTAGTCTGGCAAAAAAAAGAACAGCATAGCAATGTCTTCCTGAAAGCAAAGGAACCCTCCTTGGCTTAGGTGTAGCACTCTAGAGGAAGACCAGAAGCCAGGCGTGGTGGCACATGCCAGTGATCACAGCACTTAGGAGTCTAGGGCAGGAGGATCGCCGTAAGTTCAAGGCCAATCTGAACAAAATATCAGATCCTGTCTCAAAATAACACATCCAAATAAAAAGACCAGAAAGCACAGTCCCTAAGGTGCTGAGTTGTCCTGCAGTCCCAGCCCCACTCACTCCCGTGCTCCGTCTCCTGATACTCGGGAAGCAGGTTCTTGGTGCGGATCTGCTGGCGCCGGAGGCGGATTCTCCGCTTCAGCTCCTGGATCTCTCGGTCGCTGTCCTCCTCCTCCACCTCCTCCTCCTCCAAGCCCTGGCTCATCAGGTTGCACTTCATCAGCTCGATGGCTGCGATCAGAGACTCGGAGATGCTGAAGTGGGCATTCTCCTGGGGAGGAGGGCACCGAAGAAGGTACTCAGTGGGGCCTCAAGAGGCTGAAGGCCTCACCGCTGAGCATGCTGGGAGCTGAAGCTTCCAGCCATACCCTGCTCTTGCCAGAACACCCAGAGAAAAGCATCTCTCCCAGTGAGAAAGCCAGCAGCCATGGCCTGTCCCACCTTGGACTCCTCTTGCTGCCCACCCAGCCATGCTTGTTTCTTCCTCTGACACTTTATACAAAAATGAGAAGAGACCCTCTGCGGGGGGGGGGGGGCTGGGAACCCCTGCATGGTAGCCCTGGGCCCTACAAATTGGCTTGCAGACCACAGCTGGCGCTCCCTGACCACCCTGAAGCCCAGGCCTCTCCGGCAGTAACTCTTCCACCGTGATGGCCACGTGGGGACACACAGCTGCCAGCAAAGTGCAGCACCTGGGGCCTGCATGGTGCACAGGCGACAGCTTTAGAGACAGCTGGGGCTCCCCTGTGCGGCTGCAGGGAAGGGCGTCCCTGCTCCCGGGGAGGGGGAGGAGCTCTGGAGCCTGGGGAGCATCCGGATGAGGTTCTCAGCCTGAGACAAGACAAACTGAGTCAGCTTCTAAAGATAAAGCCTGAGGTTAGTGGGAGTTGCTTTCTGGATCTTATGACTGCTTCTAAAATTTATTTTACCTATAGATCTCTAATATTTTAAAATCCAAGCCCCTTGAACACTGCAGCTCTTTGCGGTACTTTGTGTTTGTTTTTCTTTAAGACAGAGCCTCACTATGTCATTCAGGCTGGCCTGGAACTCACTATGTATCCTGGGCTGGCCTCATACTTATGGGGACTCTCCTGCCTCAGCCTCCAGAATGCTGGGATTATAGGCATGTGCCATCAGACCTGGCTCCTCTTCTCAGATTTTGCTTATACATAATTTCCTCTTTGTAGCTAATTAAGCTGGAGAATAAAATTTGAAACAAAGATGAATAAGTCTTTATCTAATAAAGAAAGAAAAATGCCCAGGAATTTCAATCAGGTTCTTTTTCAAAGTCATATACCTGGGCACACAGTAGTAAGGTAAACAGAATGTCGTAAAGCAAGGGGTGTTTCTGTGAGCCATGAAATACTGCACAGATATTATTGCATATATGAGCCTTAGAATAAAATACAACAGTTGATTTTGGAAACAGTATTTACCTAAGGTTCCAGGATCAAAGGAATAATAATTATGTAGCTAAAATTCAATGTTTTCTTGCCCAGGGTAGCTTCTAAACTCACCAACATTTTCATGGTGTGTTGTGTTGTTTGCTGGCAGTGCTAGAGCTGGAGCCCAGGGCCTCTCTTTCACTGACTCACATACCTGCCTTTTTCTGCTTTTAAGATAGGGCTTCATTAAATTGCCCAGGCTAGGGCCAGACTTGTGATTCTCCTGCCTCAGCCTACTGAGTAGCTGAGGTTACAGACATCTGCCATGGCACCCAGTTAAATGGCTAATGTTTTAGGCTCAGTGAAAAGCACGTGCTTTCTGAAGTTTCCCAGAAACTGGACTTGCTGAGCTCACTTTTACTACACCCCTGTCATCGCTGTGTCCCGGAAACCGCTCTGCCACAGCTGGCACCAGGCTTGTGGGCCAGGCCTCCCGCGAACGAGCTCTCCGCGGTCCCTCCGCTGCCTCACCTTTTCCAGATCTGCACAGCTGCCGAAGTCCTGCTCCGAGAGGTAGCTGATGAGGGACTGTCCTTCCGACGGTCTCCGGAACATGCCCTCTCCGGAGCCCAGGTACTGGCCACCCTCTGCGGGACAACAGAGCGCGGATGTGAAAAGCTCTGTCCCTAGATAAGGCTCCCTGGCGGCCATGCTTCTTCCCGAAGTCAGAAGATGGCGCCACTGAGGTCTCACCGGCCAATGAGGAGGCGCCTTCCTTCCATCAAACCTCTACGACTCTAAGTCCCAGAGCATTGGGTTTGTTGCCTACTGAATAAATGGAGAGAGCCCACAGATAATCCTTCTACTGTCTAAATGTAAAAGCTACATATCCCACCCCGCTGCAAGAAAAAGAGAAAAGAAAAGAAGTTCAGCAACCAAGTACTAGCAGGGTGTGGTATTCTAGCATGTCGGGGGGTTGAGGCAGGAGCATTGTCACAAGTATTAGGCCAGCTTGGGCCACATATGAGTTCAAGGCCACCCTCAATTACATAGTGAGACCTTGCTAATAATAATAATGATAACCTGGTTAGGAAAGTACACAAACAACTTCCTCCTGTTTATGACATCCATGTGGAACCTGTCTTCTGGTAATTAAATCTAAATACTCAAAGCCCTCTTTTCAAGATCTCCCTTCCCTACTCCATCTGCGGAGAGGGTGGGAACCTAAGTCAGAGGCAGCCACGAGAAATGGTGAGTTAGTGTGACTTCTCACACAGGGCTTGACATGCTGAGAGGGAGACTGGAGAAGCACACTGTGTGCCCTGTGTGGGGTAAGGATGAACCCCGAAATTCAGCCAAATCTAAGAGCACCAGCCAATTTCTGACATCCTGACAAATTTAGTTTATTTACTTTTTTTTTTTTTTCCCAAACAGGGTTTTGCTCCATTGCCTCCTAAGTATAGGTGTGTGCCACAGGCCCCAGCTGGATAAACTGATTTTGAAAACAATCTCCGCCTAAGTGGTAAGATACAAAGACAAGTGCATGGAAACTTTCTCAGACCTTGACGTTTAGCTTTGAGACAATATCCGAAAACAAACAAAAAAAAACAGGGCAGAAGATTTAGGTTCATTAAGGAATCAAAATAAAACCAAGCAATGTCTTCAGCAGCTGGAGGAGTGAAGGATGGTAGCCTTGAAACTAACATGCTGTCACTGGGAAGGAAGGGAGGGGACTTGAGGGACAGCGGACAAGCAGGGGCTCCTGGGAAGGGCCGAGCCGAGAAGCAGAGCAGGCAGTGCTTGCAGCCCAGGAGAAAGTGGTATTTTTCGAAAGAAAGTAATTTCCAGTGCCAAGGAAGTGCAGGTGGAAAGCAGGCGATGCTGAAAAAATTACAGGTGCTCAAGAATGGATGACTGAATCACATCCAACCATTTCCTGTCAGCCCCTCCTCGTGCAAGACAAGCATCTATGTGGTACAGGACGGTTCATGTTCATCCGGGCTCTCCAAGGCTTTTGCTGGCCCTAGCAGTGGACTCTGCTCCTCACTACTAAGCTGAGTACATACTAGCATTATTGTGACTTCCTGGTAAGGCGCCATGTCTCAGAAGGCACATCTGAGATTCTCAGTCAGACCTGGCTCACAAAGCAAGTTCCAACACCTTCTTGTCATTTCTCATCTCCTTGAGAACAGATACGCTCTGATAAAGGATGTTTCTGAAGATCTTGATCCTCTTAGGCCTTCACTTTTCTAAATTAACTCGCTCAGGGTTTCCCCATTACCAGGAGCCCCTGGTTTCCAGTCCTCCCCTTGCAGACCTGCGGGGTTACCACGTCCATGAGTCATGGCCCCCAGAACAAACACACATCACCTCGGAAACAAACGCAAACCGACAGAAGTCACACTGAAAAATGCAATGGCGGGGGAGGGCATAAAGGATTCACACGGGGATGAAGACAGGTGAAAGAAAGCAATCGGGGACTCTTGGGCAGGCAAGAAACATGCAGGGAGATCCACAACCACAGAAGGCATCAAACACATTCTGGTGTTAAGTCAAGGAATCGCAGGTCACTGGTAGTAAGTGTTCTGTAGTAAGAAATATTCTGCCACTGAGCCACCATGAGCCCTGAGACAAATGGCAGACCTGTTTCATCTTTGGCAAAACTGAATTCTCAAGTCCTGCTGTGCCTCTGAGAGGGTGCTGGGGGAACGAAAGGAGGCACTTGGGAGCTGGGGGAGACATTTATGTGATGTACTGGTGTCATTTCATAAGTAGGCTCCAGTACTATGGCAGGACCAGAATGGCAGGCTTGATTTGACACCAGACTGGCAAAGGAGGTTTTCAAGGGGGCAAGGTGGTCACAGAGGAAAAGGGGTGGAGGACGGCTCCCAAACCTGCGATGGGATCTTCTACTATAATGGTGATATTCCTGGGGCCTCCTGCAGGCAGACAGGTGCAGAAGAGAGTCCAGACAGAGCAGACAAGGTTAGAGGGAAAGAAAGAGAAAAAGTGTCCTTTTACCGGGAGAGGGGGAAAACTGCAAGGAGAAATCCTGGTGCAGTAGGAGAGAATTCAACACAGAGAGCTACGCGTGACCCTGCTGGACGGGCTTTCCCTGGCCCCACTCCCCATGCAGGCTGCCGAGTGGTCTGGACTCTATGTGGGCTCAGGGAGGTTTCCCATGCACAAAGGCCAGAGAGCGGCAGAATTCAGGCCTGCGGTTAGAACACCGGGAAGATTTGACCGAGTGTCCTCGCATCTGAGAAGCTCCCAGAAAAACGGGCTTTGGTTGGGGTATTTACTCCTGTAAGGCAGATTTTTTTTTTTTTTTTTTTTTTTTTGTACCAGGGATCAAACCCAAGACCTTACACTTGCCAGGCAGGTGCTGTCCCACAGAGCTGCATGCCAGGCCCCTCCAATTCTTGAGGGAAAACAGGAGTATTAATTTGTCATTCAAAGATTTCAAATGAGGCCCTTAGCGCTCATTTTTCTGGAATAGGAGAGAGAGCAGCTCCATCCCTAAAAGAAATTCTTTGCTTTTGTCTTTTTTTATTTTATTTTAAAATTTTATTTCTGGGGCAATCTTGATCCAGAACGGCTCTGTACTTTCTGTTCCAGAAACGGCCTCCAGTGAAACCCAACCAAAGCCTGCTAGTTACCAACAACCCAGGAACGGGACGGCAGGAACAGGGCCAAAGCAGCGAGGCCCCTTGCTGTCTCCAGGTCGCTCCTGCCACCTGCTCCCACTCTGGGCTTGAGTTCCAGAGCCAGCACCTCCTTACCTGACTGCCTCAGCCTGAATCAGTGTCCAGCCGTTGACCCCACCTGCTTGCTCACAGGGTCCCATCGCCCTACATTCATGTATTCCCCATTTTAACCGGGGGCTCTACTATCAGTCAGTGCTGGTATTACATCCTGACCAAGTCTCTCATGCACTCACAGAAAGGGGAGGAATTTAGCAGGGTTATTTCTAAAGATCTCTGACACTCTCCCTCAGCCTGAGAGAGACTTGAGCTCTCCTTTGTCCGCTGAGCTAAGGAACTACTGACGGAATGTGGGGAAGGACTTGGCTCGGAAAGAGACAAACATAATGAAGCACCGAGATTCCTGGTCTGACTATTACATCAGGAACCTCTCGCGCTCGTTACGAAGCACATTCGTTGTCAGAAACAAGTTCTCGCCCTGGAGTCTGCAAGGCGCCAGGGCCGGACTCTCCTCCCACAGCAACACCAGGGGCAGCTGACCAGGGGCAGCTCCTCATCCTGACCTGGGGCTCCTCTGGTGGCGATGTTGGTGTCTGAGTGGGAGCGGATGTGGCTCTTCTTCGTCCCACTGGTGACAGGAAGCGTCTGCCCCTCTGAGAAGCTGGACCTGCGGGGGACGCTGGACATCTGGCTCTGCCTGCCACTCTCTTGGTCCTCTAAAGACGTGGCAGAACCTGGTTTCTGGGAGCTGCTGGAGGAGAACAGGTTCGAGCTGCTGCTCCCGCCATTGCTGCTGGGGCTCTGACAGCCGCTGGGTTGGCCGTGGGGGTCCAGGCTGCCGATGGCCAGGTACTCTGGGCCCTCGCTGCCGTCACCCGGTGAGTCACTCTGGCTGCCGGCCCAGGACGCCTCCAGGGGGCTGGCTGGGGCCTCAGAGCTCATCTCTTGTGGGGTCGACGGCAACTCTGAGACTGGCGCTGAGTCCGAAAGCTGAGGCGCCTGGGTGGTTTGCTCCTCTGCTGGGAACAGGGGTCCTTGGGCTTCCTGGGGTCTCTGGAGAGGGCTGGACAGTGTAAAGGAAGTGCTTCTTCTTTCTAGGGTAGGAGAAAGGATAAAAAGGTGAGTAGCAGCTGTGCAGTTTCTATGAGGGCTTCTCAACTATCAGGACTAACTCCCTATAGTCACTGGGTGCCCAGGACACAGGATGTCACTTCAGCAAAGCTAATCAATTAAAGTTACTGTACTTGGAACTAAGTCAAGAGAACAGGCTCTTAAAATAGCGGCTTTAGTATATAATGGCATGCATTCCTCATCTGTCCAAAGAGCAATAATAACATCTCACAGGACTGTTTTCAGGATCAAATGAGGACATTATATATATATAATTTTTATATAGTAAAATAATAATTTTATATATTTTTTTTCTTTTTTGAAACAGGGTCCCACACCTAGTTCAGCCTGTCCTGAACTCAAATTCTCTATGTAACCCAGGCTGGCTTCAAACTTATGGCAATCCTCTTGCCTCAGCTGCCTGGGTGCTGGGATTATAGGTGTGCACCACCACAACCAGCTTGCTGATACACATACACTGATTACAGCAAAATTTTGTAGGCTCTCAATAAACGTCAGCTATTATTTCAGTGCCTTCTTTGCACTGTGGGACAGAAACTCAAATCCACTTAAAAACACCTCTTTCCTGCTACCTTAACAATTCTACTGAATTATCTTAGGCTAGCTTCCCTATACCTTCTTAAGGAGTCTGTTGTTGAAACCTAAAGCCTGACAGAGTGAACAGCAGTCCATGAGCACCCAGAGTCCCCCCTTTCCCAGGCCTGGAGATCATGTAGCAACCACCCCCATGTCCTCGTACCTGAGCCCTGGCTGGGCATGGACTGGTGCAGGCCAGCAGAGGCCCCGAAGTAGGAATGCTGAGCACAGTTGGTGCGTGGGGCAGGTGTGGAACCGGGAAGAGCTGTCAGGCTCTGGCTTTTCGTCACCAGCAGTGGGCTCTCGTGCTTTCTGGCAAACTGAAAGAGAGTAAAACATGTGGACTTGAGGACAGGTCTGGGGAGGGGGCTAGCACTGCAGAACTATGGACAACAGCTGGCACCTCAACATGGCAAAGCAGCCTCTGCTGGGCCACAACTAGGAAACTGAGTCCTAGACACTTGCAGCTCTGCTCGAGGCAGCACCGGAAGCACTGAGGCCGTCACCCAAGGGGTCAGAGGTCAGTCAGAGGACAGGGCTCTGTCCCACTCCTGGCCACTCAGAAGCTACTTGGTGCCGACTTGGACAAGTGACTACTGAGGATCTCACCGCCCAGGACAAGGTAACTCTGGCTCTCACCATGGACGGGTCGATCTGAGCCAGCAGGCGGGGGTTGTTCTGCTCCACGGCTTCCAGGCACTGCAGCATGGCCGTCACGTGCGCGTCACTAAGCAGGAAGGCGCTGTCTGGGGACAGAGAGGCAGCCATGGCGAGGGCTTGGGCCTCCCACATGGCCTCTGGGAGAGGAGCTCAGGGGAGGAGAAAGGGACAAAAGAGGTACGCAGGCCATGTAGGGAGAGGGACGGGTTGAGCGCTGAGAAGCTGGGCGTGCACAGTGGACCATGAGGTCAGTGGAAGATACTTCCGAGTGGGACCCCGGCTCCCATCCCTGCCCACTGCTTCGGACTAGAAACTGAGTCACAAATGCCCAGCACCTGGGCTATGTGCGCGCATGGGCACCAGCCACCAGTATGGGGGACACGCCTGATCAGTGTTGGGTGGCCTGTACTCCCAGTGCAGGGGCCCCAGGTAGGGCTGAGGACATGATTCTGAGCAGACTCTCTACGGTGTCCAGCGACAGACACCACAAGTCTGTGGAGAAGCAGAAGGTAGACTGTGTGCGCACGGACAGGACTCACCTGTGTAGAACTTCCGGATGTACTGCCGGTCCCCCAGCAGAGGGCGCAGCTGGGCCGAGAGGCAGTGACACTGCAGGCTGTGCTGCAGCCACAGTTCCGCTACAGCACGCTCGCTCACACCTGCCACACCAGCGGCACCACTCTGGCCGTTCTCGTGCAAGCTGATGAACTGAGAGGCAACGAGGAGCAGTCAGAACACACACGCGGAGGCCCAGCGGCCCATAAGCCACAGGTCAGGGGAGGGGAGGCAGGCAGAGTACTGTGCATCTGTGGAATCCCAGCACTCAGGAGGCTGAGGAAGGAGGATGCTGAGTTGCAGGCCAGCCTGGACTACATAGCAAGACTTTGTCTCCATAAAAACAGAAGTGGGCAAAAAAAAAAATAAAATAAAAACAGAAGTGGGCAAAGAGAGGAGTGGTGGGGGGAAGGGAAGGGAGAGAGAGAATTCTGAAGGTGGAGAAGGAAGAAGGAGACTTAAGAGGTTCACAGTGGGCAGCTCAGCAGCTAACTGACGTGTAACTCCAGGACAAACTGCCACACCTGGCTCTCCGTGCTCTAAGTCCGAAGAGGCACCTGCTCTGGAATACTCAGAGAAAAGACAAACGTGGCCTCCTGGCTTCTCTCACAGACCCCTCCACTTCAGAAGCCTCTAGGAATTCAACACAAAAGTGGAGGGGAAGCATCTAGGAAAACTGAACCCAAGACTCCCACGCAAGCCACGGAGCATCCCTCTTTGGCCCCAGTGTTCTCTACCTGTAACCTCTTCCTCCTTGTATGCTCTAAAAGCAAGGTCTCAGAGGCAGGATTAGTGTGACAAAGTATGTCAACGAGGAAAAGACTACAGCAATGTATTTTAGAAAAAAGCTGAAGGGACGGTTATTGGGAAAAGTGTGAGAAGGAGACAGAAAACAATGGGCTCTACTATTGGGGTTTGGGTCCTGATCCTTTAGGAAAAAGTTATTATTATATTTTTGGCAAGGCAAGGTTTCCTATGCAGCCCAGGCTGGCCTGGAGGCAGTCATCTCCTGCCTCAGCTCCCTCAAATGCTGCAGAAACAAGGTACTTTTTCTGATGTCACCCTAGTGATGAGTCTAGCAGTGGGGTAAATGTGAGACGGGACTAGCCATATACTGACAAGCGCTGAAGAGGGTGGTGGCCCACGCCTGTAATCCCGGCACTTGGGAGCATCACTACAATCCAAAACCAGCCTGCACTACATTGTGAGACCCTGTCTTGACACATTAAAAATAAGTAAATAAGAAGGCAAGTAAATAAATAAATAAAATAATTACAATGGGGTGATAGGTATTTTGGACTTAATTTCATTATACACACCCTCTCATACTTTTTTTCTTTTTTAACTTTCATCATGTAAAGCTGGCAGTCCCTGTTCTGGAAGCAGCCATGTGTCTACAGCCAAGTCACCTAACTTCCTGGAGCTGGAGAACAGAGGTGTCCCCTTGAGCAAGGGACAGAGCAGTGGCTTCGAAGGCAGCCACAGCCAGGGACACAGGCGGCCCGGTCTGACCCTCGGCCTCTTCCTGGTCAGTCCCCAGCGCAGCACTTTAGTCCCACTTCCCCTGCTGCTCTGGGGATCCCTGCCATAGCTCTGGGTTTCCAAGAGCGTCTTCTGGGTGCCCCCCAGATCTTTCCACCCGTTCCCTGGAGAAGAGGAAGCTCCCTGAACAATGGCTCACCTTCTCCACGTGCAGGGCGGAGTGGGGGCTGAGCCAACGGATGTCCTTCACGAACTGCCAGTAATCTGCCTGGCGGCAGCAAAGCTACAAAAAAAAAAAAAAAAAAAACCAGGGTGAGCCGGCCGCGGGGAGTCTAGCTAGATACTGACATCCACAGGCAGAAAAGGAGCAGAGCCTTCTGCGCCTCCGCACAGGTCCTCGGCAGCAAAGCAACATACACACACACTGACCCTTTTAGAGAATAATTGCTAAAGATTTTCTCATTTCTGTGTGTGGTAAGGGGGACAGAATCCAGGATCTCAAAAGTACTCTGCCACTGAGCTACACCCCTAACACTTAAAATTTGTATTTTGAGATGAGGTCTTCTCTAGTTGCTCACGTAGGCCAGGAATGTGCATTCTTCCTGCCTCGGCCTCCCTAGTAGCTGGGATCAGAGGCCTGTGCCATAGCACCTGTTGTTAATTATTGTTTTGAACATACAAGTGAGCGATCTGTTTTCTCCTTTTTTCTCTCCAATTTCTAAAAGGTATTCCTAGAAAGTAATTCTTAAAACTGGTAAAGAGTCATTTATGAAAAACTAGAAAGCTGGTGTGGTGGCTCATACCTGTAACCCCAACACTTGGGAGACAGAGGCAGGAGGATTGCTGAGTTGGAAGCTTGCTTGGGCTACATAGTGAGCTCAGGACCAGCCCGAACTACAAAGCGAGACCCTGTCTCAAAAATCTAAAAAAAAAAAAAAAATCCTTCCTGAGATTCCCAGGCAGGAGTTAAAACTGAAATCTAAATATTCTTTAAAATATAGAACTAACATAAGAATGAAGAGACAAACCAATGAAAGGAACAAAATAAACAACCTAGAGAGAGACCTCAACATAAACCAGAACTTGCAGATAATACAAGCACATTCAAAATTAATGGTAGGGACCATTATAAACAATCACATCCCAACAAATTGAAAAGCAGAACAGATAAATTTATGGATATGTATGAAGTCCATATACACATTAAAAATGATGCCATAGGGCCCAGAGGGTTAGCTCAGTGGTTCTGGCACCTGCCTTGCAAGCGCAAGGTCCTGAGTTTGATCCCCGGAAACCACATACAATGCTGGGTGTGGAGACTCATGCCCACCAACAATCAATACCACATACCACAGTGTCAGGCATAGTGGCTCACACCTGTAATCCCAGCACTTGGGAGGCAGAGACAGGAAGATTGCTGAGTTCGAGGCTTGCCTGGGCTACATAGTGAGCTCAGAGCCAGCCTGAACTACAAAGCAAGACACTGCATCCAAAAAAAAAAAAAAAAATGATGCCATACATGGGTGAAGAGTGGATGGCTTTTCAACTCTCCTGACTAGGAAAGAAGCACTCGAGTCAGGTATAGACTATCACTTAGAGTAACCTTGCATTTTTACTGCCACCAGCAAAGTTGTGGCCTACCAAGAATCAGCCGTTTTGTGTCCTCAAATCTGTTTCTCACACTTGTGCTTACTAGTGCACACTGATGAAACAACTGATATATTCATAAACACCAAGTAGTATATTTTCAAAGCCCTTTTCATTAACATATGTAAAATTAGGTGATGGGTTGGGATTTAGCTCAAGAGGTACCGTGTCAACCTTGGACACACAAGACCCTGAGTTCGATCCTTAATACCGCAACAAAGAAAAAAATAGGTGAAAGCAAGACAATTTTTACAAGTTTTAAAAGAGTAGATGTTTAAATTTATAATGTTAAGATCTTTAAATTATTGGTCTACATCAGTAATGCCAGCACTTGAGAGGCCAAAGCTGGAGTTCAAAACTAAGTTGGGGAAAAAAAACTAAGTTGGGATAGCTACACTCTGAGTTAAAGGCCAGCCTAAACCCCCGTGATATCTTATCTCAAAAAAATGTACATGGGGGCTGGGGATTTAGCTCAAGTGGTACTGAGCCAACCCTGGACACACAAGGGCCCAAATTCAATCCCCGGTACCACCAAAAAAAAAAAAAAAAGTACATGAACCAGAGATTTAGCTCCATGGTCTGGCACCTCCCTAGCAAATCCAAGGTCCTGAGTTTGATCCCTGGTAACCACATACAACAATACCAGGTGCAGTGACTCACGCCCACCAGCAATCACTACCATATACCACAGTGCCGGGTATGGTGGTTTGTGCCTGTAATCCCAGCACTTGGGAGGCAGAGGCTGGAGGATTGCTGAGTTGGAGGCTTGCCTGGGCTACATAGTAAGCTCAGGGCCAGCCTGAACTAAAAGTGAGACCCTGTCTAAAAAAAAAAAAATTATATATATATATATATATATATATATATATATATATATATATATATATATATATATATAATGTCGGGGATTTAACTCCAGTGGTTCTGGTGCCTGCCTTGCAAGTTCAATCGCCAGTACCCAAAAAAATATCCATCTATCTATCTATCTATCTATGAGTGAAACAATATGGTCATAATGGTAAAGATTTCAAAAAGCGGAGAGTGATTAAAATACCACTCATATGTGTGTGAAAACACACAGGGATCTGGCCAGCGTGGGTCACTGCCCCCTCCCCCTCA
>PVIC010014240.1:0-36889 GCA_004025085.1 Thryonomys swinderianus | reverse complement strand
AGGCTGGCCCTGAGCTCACTATGGTGCCCAGGCAAGCCGCCGCGAACTCAGCAATCCTCCCGTCTCTGCCTCCCGAGTGCTGGGATTACAGGCGTGAGCCACCACGCCCAGCATTATATGTGGTAACTGGGGATCGAACTCAGGTCCTTACGCTTGCGAGGCAGGCGCCGGAACCACTGAGCTAACCCTCCGGCCCTCCCAGGGATTTTTTTTATGGAGCAAAGTGATGAGGTGAGGTAGGCTTGAAGTGGGAGAAAACTGTGAGACTGCAAGTACAGCCGCTCAGGTAAAATTGGTCCAATGAGAAATCATAAGATGGACAAAACTATGATCAACCAGTAAGATGTTGACAAGTATAGTCACTTAGGTAATATTGATTAAATGGAAAGCCAATGGGAAACCAAGTCAATAGCGAGCGCGCACAGATTCCAATCAGGGATCTCTCCTGGAAGGGGTGCTTAAGGTCTTTGTCCCCCTCATTGCTACCTATATAGAATATCGAACAGTACTGTTCATCCCAAGGGGAAGCACATGGGCGTGGTAGTTTCTTTTCTTTTACAAAGCTGGTCTTCAGTGAATGTGTTTAGATGGTCCTCCAAGTTGGTTCCTTGAAAGTTGGCCCAGACTAACTGCCTAAAAGTTACCCAATTAACTTACCTATCTACAATACTGCACCCTCACACTAGCTTCCGGCCTGCAGAGTCCTTGCTTTTCCCCTACAGGCCTCACCACAGCTCTTCTCTACTTGGAATCCACCTGGAACACATGAAATTTCCTACATGTGTACTACAAAAAGCACCTGGGTGGGCAGAAATTTAGATCAGCGCCTCCCTAGCAAGCACAAGGTCCCTGGTTCGATCCCTGGTAACCACATACAACAATACCAGGTATGGCGACTCATGCCCATCAGCAATCAGTACCACACACTACAATGGTGGGTGTGGTGGCTCAGCCTATAATCCCAGCATTTGGGAGGTTGAGGCAGGAGGATTGCTGAGTTCGAGGTTTGCCTGGACTACATAGTGAGCTCAGGGCCAGTTCGAACTATGAAGTGAGACTCTCTCTCAAAAAAAAAAAAAAGCACCTCTTGGGCAGTGGGCCAGGTCAGTGCCACAGCCCTAGGTTTGATCCCTACCACTGCAGAATCCATCACCTTCTGGCTCTTAGGAAAGGCTCTATCATGCAGGGTTAGGTGAACTGCCAGGAACCTGTAGCTCTCTCAAGATTCCAACTTAGTTTCTAAAATAGTATATAACAACCTAGGCTCCTTTTATTCCATCAAATCATCTTACAAGGTTTACCTGTAAATAATTAATGGGTGGGCCTTTGTGACAGGATGGGTGTCACCCTGTGTGACACCTCACCTTGATATTTTTTTTTTTTTTTGAGACAGGGTCTCGCTTTGTAGTTCAGGCTGGCCCTCAGCTCACTATGTAGCCCATGCAAGCCTCGAACTCAGCAATCCTCCTGCCTCTGCGAGAGCTGGGATGACAGGCGTGAGCCACCACGCCCGGCACTGTGGTAAGTGGTAGATTGCTGGTGGGCGTGAGTCACCACACCTAGCATTGTATGTAGTTTCCGGGGAGGAACTAAGGACCTTGCGCTTGCGAGGCAGGTGCCAGAACCCCTGCGCTAAATCACAGGCCCTACCTTGATACTTCTTGCCACACCTAGTGCCCCCATATTCACTCTGCCCCTTTGGATGCTAGGGACAAATTTCTTCTAAATTTACAACACTGTACAGGACTTTTTTGGGGGGGGGACAGGGTCCCACTTTGTAGTTCAGACTGGCCCTGAGCTCACTATGTAGCCCAGGCAAGCCTCAAACTCAGCAATCCTCCTGTCTGCCTCCTGAGTGCTGGGATTACAGGCGAGAGCCACCACGCCCGGCACTGTGGTATGTGGTATTGATTGCTGGTGGACGTGAATCTCCACACCCAGCATTGGGTGTGGTTACCGGGATCGAACTCAGGACCTTGCGCTTGCGAGGCAGGCGCCGGAACCACTGAGCTAAATCTCCGGCCCTGTATAGGGCTTTTGTAACAAGGATGTCCTGTCCCTTTAAGGTCTCGGATGACGTAATGGACATATCCGCCCACTTCCCTGTTCTAAATTCTGCCTAACGTCTTGCATCCACAGCCACCCTGTCTGTTCCCAACCGGGTTCCTGGGACGCGGAAGTTGGTGCTGTAACCAGGCAACCCCTGGCCCACCGGCTGGGGTTAGGCCAGCTGCCCAGCTAGGGGCGGTTCCAGGCGCTCTGCCCTCGGTTGCCGTAACAGCAATACACAACCTTTCCTCCCCTTGCACCTTTTCCAAAGCAATCCTTCCGCTTTGAACCAAGACCCTCCTTACAACTGTTTCCAGCTGAGAAAACCAGGGTCTGCACCCCTTTGGGAAGGGAGATGGAGGGTGGGGACAGAGGACAGGGAAATGGGGCTACGCAGGGTGGGAAAGGTCTGGGGTCTGAGAGAGCATCGTGAAGGGAATGGGTTGCGTGTGGAAAGCATGTAATAGCAGCTGGAGTCAGAAACAAATGTCTGCCAGGGTGAAGCACAGTTGGTCAGGGTGATGGGGGTGACTTCGCACAGGGACTTGTGAAGAGAAGCAAGGGGGCTGGGGTTGGTGGAGGCCTAGAGCTTGTTTCCCAGAACGAGGACTGAGTTTGACTCACTAGGCTTCCTGTGAAGAGAAAGATGTCAGACGAAGACAATCTGGACGACTTGGAGCCAGACCAGGATGACCTGGAAAAAGAAGAAGATAAGGACATAGAGGAGTGGGAAGACTACAAGAAAGAGGGGGAAGACGCCTCTGAGGAAGTGAGAGCCGGGAAAGGGAGGGTTCCTGGGCTGAGGGCTGGGGTGGGCTAGAAGAGACGGAATTCCTGTACTCCACAGTGGCTGCCCATGCCCCTGACAGAAGAGATGGTGAAGGATGGGCTGTCTATGCTGTGTAAAACAGGCAGTGGGCTGGCACACGCTTACGTGAAGCTGGATCTCAAAGACAGGTGTGTTCTGGGAACAAAGGGACCGTGCCTTAGGGACTGTAGGACCTCACCTGCTTTCTCTCTCTTGTGCCTGGTGTTTTGGTGGAAACTGGATCTCTCTCACCCTGGCCCAGTGGGTGAAGGAAGGACGGGGTTTACTTTTCAGGACCTCTAGGTCCCCCTGGGGTCCAGGTAACTACTTGAGTGGGAGAGCATGTGCTTAGTGTGCAAGAAGGACTAGTTCGGGGCCGGAGATTTAGCTCAGTGGTTCCAGTGCCTGCCTAGCAAGCTCACGGTCCTGAGTTTGATCCCTGGTAACTGAGCTCAGGGCCAGCCTGAACTACAAAGGGAGACCCTGTCTAAAAAAAAAAAAAAAAGGGACTAATTCATCCCCAGTACCATAAAACATACAAAGTCAGACTTAGAAACTGAAGGTCGTGTGTGTGTGTGTTCCTGCTGGGTTCTCACTTGCCTTTCAGAGTGTGCATCTTTGTCCTGCATGGACACATTCTATCCACTGTTGAGAACCCACCTACAGGCCTGGTGATTCAGCTCAATGGTGTGTGGGAATCCTGGGTTCCATTCTCATCCACACACACACACACACACACACACACACACACACACCCCTGCCATGTTACCCATTCCCCTCCCCCACATCTCAGCCCTTTTACGTTGGCTTTAGCACTTCTGCCAGTTCCCCTCATTCTTCCCTGACCCTGGCTCTCCCCTCCCTACACCCCTAGAGACCTGACGGACATCTCCTTGCTCTGCTCCTACATCCATCTGCGCTATGTGGATATCTCCGAGAACCACTTAACAGATCTGACACCGCTCAATAACCTCACCCACCTTCTGTGGCTCAAGGCCGACAGCAACCAGCTGCAGAGTGCCCAGCTAAATGAGCTGCCCTACCTACAGATTGCCAGTTTTGCCTACAACCAGATCACCAACACTGAAGGGATCTGTCATCCTCGGCTAGCAAGCCTGGATCTCAAAGGCAGGTCTTTGTCATGGGCCATCTTACCTGGGGCTGACAGAAGGGGGCACTGTGGTCCTTTGTGGAACCATACAGCAATCTGCATTCACTCACTCATTAAGATACTCACAGATGGGGCCGGAGATTTAGTTCAGTGGTTCTGGCACCTGTCTAGCAAGTGCAAGGTCCTGAGTTCAATCCCTGGTAACCACATACAACAATACCACCAGCAATCAGTACCACATACCACAGTGCTGGCCATGGTGGCTTCACGCATGTAATCCCAGCACTCTGGAGGCAGAGGCAGAAAGATTGCTGAGCTTGAGGCTTACCTGGGCTACATAGTGAGCTCAGGGCCAGCCTAAACTACAAAGCGAGACCCTGTTTCAAAAACAAAAATAAAAATAAAAACCACTCACAGAGCTGGGGACATAGTTCAGCAGTTGAATTTTGTTTTACTGACAAAAGGTCTCACTATGTAGCTCATTGTGGCCTTAAATTCACTATGTAGCCCAGGCTGGTCTCAAACTCACAGTGATCCTCCAGCCTCAGCCTTCCTAGTGCTAGAATTACAGCTGTGCATTACTATGCCCAGCTCAAGGTCCTGGATTTGGTCCACAGCATTCATTAAAAAAAAAAAAAAAAATCAGGACCAGGGATTTAGCTCAGTGGTTCCAGCATTTGCCTGGCAAATGCAAGGTCCCAAGTTTGATCCCTGTTACCACATACCACAATGCCAGGTGTGGTGGCTCATGTCTGTAATCCCAGTACTTGAGAGGTAGAGGCAGGGGGATTGTTGACTTCAAGGCTAACCTGGACTACGTAGAGAGTTCAGTCAGCCTGAACTACAAAGCAAGACCCTGTCTCAAAAAACTAAAAAAAAAAAAATTGGGGCTGAATTGTGCCCTTCAAGTGCTGATCTCTCCTCCCCAGGGAACCACATCCAGGCAGTGACTGGTCTGGACCCCGAGAAACTGAAAAGTCTGCACACCCTGGAGCTGCGGGGGAACCAGCTCAATACCATGGCGGGGATCAACCTCCCTAAACTGAAGCAGCTCTTCCTGGTAGTGCCCTGGGCTGCAGGCTATGCCCAGAAGGAGGGTCTCAGGTTCCTGCAGGCTCAGCTCCCAACTTCACCATTGTAACAGAATCCAGTGTCCTGGGTTGAGCCAGAGGCCTTGGGGCTGTGGAGTGAAAATAGCCAAGGTCTTCCGCCTGGTGGGCCAGTGACCCCTGGTGCATAATGCAGAGATAGTCTGTCCTGATGTAGCGTGCTATGCTGTAATGGGCACAGTGGTCAGGGTGAGGTGGTCACTTCCCAGTTCAGCCTTTTAGACCAGAACTGCTTCATTCCAGGGGATGCTGTGGTGATGTCTTGGGGCTCTTGGGCCTTAGAGTGAGGTGAAGCCTCTCTGCCTTACTGAGGTGGTTTGGGGATTACAGCGGCCCTTCTCTGGGCTAGAACCCAGAGCTTGGCATGCCAGGCAAGTGCTCTGCCGTGCACTGTGCATCCAGTCTCTCCTGGACGTTTTTAGCTCTCACTGTTCTCTGCTTGCTCCTTTCTCCCTTGTACCCTACTTTCCTGCCTCTTGCATTTCCTCTCTTGCTACTTATGTTGGATATTCCTTTCTTCCCTCTCCCTCCTTCTCTCAACTCCCTGTGTCGTGGGACCCAGGCCCAGAACATGCTGAAGAATGTGGAAGGATTGGAGAGCCTGAGCGATCTCACCACCTTACATCTTCGAGACAACCAAATTGAAACCTTAAAAGGCTTCTCCAAGGAAATGCAATCGCTGCAGTACCTCAACCTGAGGTATGTGTCCCTTCCCAGCCCTATCCTGTGCCTGCCTGGCCAGGAGGAGCTCTGGAGCCTGTTTCCTTCCCAGTCCCCCAGTCCTAGCCCACAGTCTGGTCCTCCCCTCATCCTCCTCTGATGCTCCTGCCTCCCTTACCCTTCCTGCATTTGGTCCTAATTGCCACACTAAGACCCCTGTAACCTGCAACTTCTTTTTTTTGTTTTTTGCTTTTGAGACAGGGTCTCGCTTTGTAGTTCAGGCTGGCCCTGAGCTCACTATGGTGCCCAGGCAAGCCGCCGCGAACTCAGCAATCCTCCTGTCTCTGCCTCCTGAGTGCTAGGATTACAGGCGTGAGCCACCACGTCTGGCACTGTGGTATGCGGTGTTGATTGTTGGTGGGCGTGAGTCTCCACGCCCAACATTATATGTGGTTACCGGGGATCGAACTCAGGACCTTGCACTTGCGAGGCAGGCGCCAGAACCACAGAGCTAACCCTCTGGCCCCCCTGCAACTTCTTATTATTTATTCAGCCCACATCTAATAAGATGCCAGGCCTTGTGCTGTGTTTCAGAAACTTCTAAAGGAATCAGAGATGGTCTCTTTCTTTTTTTTTCCAAATCCTAGTGAGGTCTCATTATGTTGTCCAAGCTGTTCTTGAACTCCTGGGTTCCAGCAGTCCTCCCGCCTCAGCTTCCAGAGTAGCTGGAAACATAGTACCATTGTACCCTGATACCCCTGTTCTTCAGGAATTCACAGTCTGGGTCCAGCTCTCTGTCGGACCTGCCCTTTTTTGTGTGTGGTGGTGGTACTGGGGATTGAACCCAGGGACTCACACATGCCAGGTAAGTGCTCTACCACTGAGCCACATCTCCAACTCCAGCTCTTTCATTGGCCCTATGCTATATAAATGCCCATCACCTTTCACTTATGGCTAAGCCCCTAATTCCCTTCCATTTCCTGTCTCTCTTCTCCCAAGCTCCACCAGGAAGTGATGGTCCTGGTGCTCACCACCCCCTTACTGATTCCCTCCAATTTGAAGAGAAGAGAGTATGTGAAAGAAACTCTCTAGGTAGACTCTGGGGGTTGGGGGAAGGGATTTGCTGTTAGCAACTCATACAATGGAGGACATTTTTCTTGCTTTGTTATTGTACTTTATTTTTAAACACAGGGTCTCATTTTGTAGTTCAGGCTGGCCCTGAGCTCACTATGTAGCCCAGGCTAGCTTCAATCTCACAGCAATCATCCTGCCTCTTCCTCCTGAGTGCTGGGATTACAGGTGTGAGTCACTACACCTGGCGTTGTGGTGTGTGGTAGCCAGGGATCAAACTTGGGACCTTGCGCTTAGGAGGTAAATACTACTAATGAGCTAAATTCCCAACTCTTCTTGCTTTGTTTTTGTGGTACCACGAACTAAACCCCTGGCCTCACTCATGCTAAGTATGGCTCTTCACTGAATTTTTCCTCCAGAACCTAGAGGGTCTATGTATGTTCTTTTTTCTTTTACTTCTTCCTTTCTTTTTCTTTAGTGCTGGGGAATGAATCTTGTCTTCACACTGAGTTACATTCCCAGCCCCCCTTCCCTTTACCTTTTCTTTTTGTCCTCTTTTTTTCTTTCTTCCCTCCTTCCCTCTCCCTTCCTCTCTTCCTTTTTTTTCTCTTTATCCGGCCCCCTTCCTTTCTTTCTTAAGATAGGCTCTTGTTGGGCCGGAGGGTTAGCTCAGTGGTTCTGGCGCCTGCCTTGCAAGCGCAAGGTCCTGAGTTCAATCCCCGGAAACCACATACAATGCTGGGCATGGAGACTCACGCCCACCAACAATCAATACTGCATACCACAGTGCCGGGCGTAGTGGCTCATGCCTGTAATCCCAGCACTCAGGAGGCAGAGACAGGAGGATTGCTGAGTTCGCGGCAGCTTGCCTGGACTACATAGTGAGCTCAGTGCCAGCCTGGACTACAAAGCAAGACCCTGTCTCAAAAAAAAAAAAAAAAAGATAGGCTCTTGTTAAGTCCCTAAATGGCCCAGGATGGGTCAAACTCGCAATAGTCCTACCTCAGCAAGTAGTTTGGACTACAGATAGGGGTGTGCCAAAGGGAACTGTCCCCTGCTTAGGAGGTAACTAGAAGAAATACTTCAGTAGGATATGGTGGCGCAGGGTTGTAATCCTGACACTTGGAAGGCTGAGGCAGGGGGATCATAGTGAGTTCAATGCCAGCCTGGATTATATAACAAAACCCTATTTGAACAAAAAAAATTCTCCAGCTGCCTGTGGAAGTGGGTGATACACCAAAGAGCTCTGTCTCGGGCCTCTGACAAAGCACAGATTCACAGGTTCGGCACACAGTCCAGGAGGTGCTGAACCCTCCCTACAAGTCACCAGCACTGCCCAGCACTCCCATGGCTACAGGCTGAGCCATTTGGATACATTGTATAAAGGCTCACAGAAAGGAGAATAAATACATAGTAGCCCTCGAGAGCCCAGTTAGGGGCCCCAGCCCTTCACTCCAGCATCTGTCCTCAGCCAGCACCAACAGAGCCCCCATGCCAGCTGTGTTCGGATGCCGGATTGACTGGGCCTAGTCTCCTGACCCGAACCGACACACATCCTGCCCTGCAGACAGTGTGGCCCTTTGCTGCTCCAACAGGTGAAGGACGATGCGTAACAGGGCAGAAAGGGATTCCTTGGAGGGCAGAAGCAGGGCAGGAGTGCTTCCAGGCAAAGCGAGGCCTGGTGGGAGGCCCCACAGTGACCCTGCTCCTAAAAGCTGGCAACCAAAGTCCTACTCTGGGCGACCCACTCCTAACCACACTGGCAGGGGCAATTCGATAACCAGTGTGGTGGAGCTGGCCAACCTTCGGGACCTACCCAAACTTCGAGCTCTGGTGCTGCTGGAGAATCCCTGCACAGACGAGACCGAATACCGCCAGAAGGCCCTGGTGCAGATGCCCCAGCTCGAGCGCCTAGACAAGGACTTCTACGAGGACGAAGAGAGGGCTGAGGCTGAGGAGATCCGTCAGAGGATGAAGGAGGAGCAGGAGCAGGAGCAGGACCCCGAGCCAGAGCACGAGGAGCTGGAGTTGGACCAGCCATCCACCTGGCAAGAGGCCTAGGGCCAGGCAGGTGGGCACAGAAGCTGTTGGAGGAGGAGGTGGGTGAGGCAGGGCCAAGGCAAAGGAACTTAAGACAGAGTCAGGGTTGAGAGCCCTGAATCAAGGAGGGTGAGCAGCCCAGAAAGGGCCCAGAGAGCAGGGTTCCTTGCAGAAGCAAAAACCCTAGGAAGGGTGGGTTTGGGGCGCAGAGAGAGGGAGCCCAGGTGGGAGCTGGTGTGGTGCCAGCAGAAAGAAGCCACCCTGGAAGAGAAGTGGGCGAGGAAGACCCTGCACTGAAACAGGACACAGGAATGGGAGGAGAAAGGAGCTGAGCAAAGAAGCTGTGAGGCGGCTAGGCACCAGGGACAGGTCCAGACTGGCTTCCCCTTCTGTTCTCTTCCCCAGGAAATCAGACTGTGGCCCAGAGGCCTGGAAACTGCGGGAGGAGGTGGGGACGGGTAGGAACCCCCGCTTCATACTCAGACAACCCCGTGCGGGCACACACCAGGAAACAAGGCGACCTCACAGCCGAGGATGCCCGGACTCAGCGATGGGCACCTGGGCAAGATAGGGTGTTTGCCTGGAGCCAGCTGAAGCCTTAGGGACGGCTGGGTTTTCCAATAAAGAGATGGCTTAGTGCTGGGGCCTAACCTGCTTTGCGACACCGAGTCGGATTACTGGTGTGGGGGGGCATCTGTCTCCTCGCAGTGGTCGGCGTGTGGGCCGCAGCGCGCGTGGGCCCGGAGCATCCAACCACCCCCGCCCCCGCCGCCCCGCCCCTCGGTACCCACGGCCCCCACCGGCTCCTACGTGCGCCTCCGCCGGCAGCTCCTGACTCATCGGGGGCTCCGGGTCACATGCGCCCGACCGCCCCGCAGGCGCCGCCCCCCGCCCGCCCGCGCCGGGAGCCGCCGCCGCCACTCGCGTCCTCCCTGCGCCGCTGCCGCCGCTGAACCCGAAGCCCGAGCGAGGTGAGGCCCGGCCCGCCGCGTCCCGCCCCGCCCCGGCCTGTGCCTGGCGCCTGGGGCTGAGCACCTGCTGGGGCCTGCAGCCCGCCGCCCTCCGCTCTCGCGCCTCTCACCCGCCGACTCTGCCGTCGCATCCGCCTGCCCGGTCCTGCCTCGGTCCTAAACTCGGCGTCTCCTCGGGCCCCCCCATTTCCGCCCTCATGTCCTTTCCGCCTTACATTTGGGGACAAGTCTCCACTTGCCTCTCGACCCCAGACTTCCTTTAGGAACCCCTCCCCACGTGTCCCCACTCCCCTCGGCTCCGGGGAGGATGGAGGGAGGGGGCTCTGCAGGGGTGGAAGCAGGACCTCTTCCCCCCGAGCCGCCCCGGCCCAGGGCTGGAGGGGCCCCCAGGACCCTGCCCCCAGAACTCGCCCCCGACCCCCTGCAGTGCGTCCCTCGGGAAGAGGGGGCACCTACAGTGTGCGAGCTGGGAGAGGCTGGGGTCCTCAGGAGACGCTTCTTCCTGGCTCCTGGGAAAAACTTAGGCCTGGCAACCATTACGCGCACACTCGGGCGATCTGGGGACCCCACCGCCAGCGAGGCAGCCGGACGCCGGGGAACCCCTGTCAGGCCCCTCCCCTCCTCCCTACGGTGTTCTCCCACTTTCCGGTTGTCCGATTTTACCCGCCCCCCACTGCAGTGACCTCCCCTTCCTCACTGCAATGACCTTCTCCGGGGGGGGGGGAGGGGTCCCCCGCCGACTGCAGCCTTGCTCCCCGCCCCCACCCACTGCGGTAACCTCTTTCTCAGCCTCCGCCCCTCCCTCTGAACTCAGGCTCCACCCCTAAGCCTCTTAGTTTGCGCCTTCCCTTCCACCCCAGGAGCTTCCAGCCGTCATGTCCATAGAGAGGATCTGGGCCCGGGAGATCCTGGACTCCCGTGGGAACCCCACGGTGGAGGTAGATCTCCACACTGCCAAAGGTAGGGGTTGGACTCCTGTTTCTTGGGCGAGCTGGCAAGGTGGGGAGGCCTTCCCTGACACCCGAGGGCATAGGGTGGGCCCGGTTTCCAGGCTGGACTGGGGAGGGGGGTTGTTCCTGTGTTCTAGTTTGGCAAGAGACGTGCTCTGCCTCTGTGTGTGTGCCTGAGAACACGTGTGCGCACGCGTGAGTGTGCATGTGAGCTGTCTGGCAAGCTTCACTTCTGTGGGTTCTTGTGCCTGTGGCATCTCAGCTAGGTGGATGAAGTGTGTGTGTGTGTGTGTGTGTGTGTGTGTTGCACTGTGGAGGGAGGGCTGGAGAGCTAACAGAATGCCTGGTCCTGCAGTTCCCTGTCCTCACTGTGACATCTCCCAGGTCTCTTCCGGGCGGCAGTGCCCAGCGGAGCCTCCACTGGCATCTACGAGGCCCTGGAACTAAGGGATGGGGACAAGCAGCGTTACTTAGGCAAAGGTTAGGCCTTTTCCTCAGCTGCCACCCTCCCTCCTGCAGCCCCGCCGCTCCTGTCCCTCCTGCCCCACCCAGGCCACCCCTCCTGACCCTGACCAGCCAGCCTCCCTCTTTCCCCAGGTGTCCTGAAGGCAGTGGACCACATCAACACCACCATTGCACCTGCCCTGCTGACCTCAGTGAGGCCCGCCCCAGGGGATGCAGGACCTGGGTCCTGGGGAGCCCCGTGGGGGGAGAAGAGACTCCTTGCCGCCCTGCACCCATGGGCTTCCACTGCTCACGCTAATGGGCTGCTGTCATGGGGACCAGGCCCTGCCCTGTGCCTAGGGCCAGGCCTCCCTCCTGGGCCTGAGTGATGGAATTCCCTCCACAGGGTCTGTCTGTGGTGGAGCAAGAGAAACTGGACAACCTCATGCTGGAGCTGGATGGGACTGAGAACAAATGTAAGCAGGAGCCAGGAGAAAGAGGGTGAACTGGAGGGGCCCAGTATGTTGGGGCCTTCCTCTGAAGCCACTGTCTGCTCCCAAAGCTGCTGTGGTGGGAGGGAGGGAAGTTAGGCAGAAGGAAGAACTTTATAGCACAGAGAGGAGCGAGCTGGCAGGAGACTGTCTGGGGGCTGCTTGGAAAGAGGAGTGGCTTCCTGCCCTTTCCAACCACCTCCTCCCACCTCCCTGCTCTGCTTTCTGCAGCTCAGAAAGGAGAGTTGGAATGGGGAGGGGGATCTCCCGTATCAGCTCTTTCTAGGGAATACCAGAAAGAGGGCATTTGGCTCATTCCTTCTTCTGCAATCTCCCAGCCAAGTTCGGAGCCAACGCCATCCTGGGTGTGTCCCTGGCCGTGTGTAAGGCAGGGGCGGCTGAGCGACAGCTGCCTCTGTATCGCCACATCGCCCAGCTGGCTGGGAACTCAGACCTCATCTTGCCTGTGCCGGTGAGCTCTGGGCCTGCCTGGGTCCCCAAGGGGATGGAGGGGAGCCCTTGGAGGCAGGACCGGAAAGAAAACAGGGCAGGTGCTGAGCAAGGATGGCCAGGCATCGGGGCTTGGGTCAGAATCCTGGGGTGACCCTCGGGGCTCCACTGTGGCTCCCCAGGCCTTCAACGTCATCAATGGTGGCTCGCATGCTGGGAACAAACTGGCCATGCAGGAATTCATGATCCTCCCTGTGGGGGCTGAGAGCTTCCGGGATGCCATGCGGCTGGGTGCAGAGGTCTACCACACACTCAAGGGCGTCATCAAGGACAAGTATGGCAAGGATGCCACCAATGTGGGGGACGAGGGCGGCTTCGCTCCCAACATCCTGGAGAACAGTGAAGGTGAGGCCCGCTTGCTCTGAAGATCACTGCCTTCTGGGCGTGACAGGAAGGGACACTCCGCTATGTCCTGAGGAGCATGGCGGAGGGTCCTCAGCCTCCTGCACAGCCCAGGAGGTGGTCTCAGGGGTCTGCCAAGTTTGCAGCTCTCTTAGGAGGACAGTGTTTTACCTGCCCAGCCAGACCTGGTGGCATCTGTAATTTTTTTTTTTTTCTTTTTGAGACAGGGTCTTGCTTTGTAGTTCAGGCTGGCTCTGAGCTCATTATGTATCCTAGGCAAGCCTGGAACTCAGCAATGCTCCTGTCTCTGCCTCCCGAGTGCTGGGATGACAGGCGTGAGCCACCACGCCTGGCACTGTGTAATTCTTGCTGGAGCCCTTGGGGGTTTTGGAGATGGTCCAGGCAACCTGTGTCTCATCAGGACACATGAACTCCTTGATGAAAGAAACCATCACTTAGGGAGCCCAATCCACATGCACACTGCCCCACCCTAGCCTCTTTGGCCTCCAGCATTTCTAACTTTCCTGTGCCCTAGGAGAAACTGTTGTGAATGGAAACTATATAGGTAGTACTTAAGAGTTAAGGTTCTCAGCCAGGGGCGATAGCACATGCTTGTAACCCAGCTGCTCTGGTAGCTAAAGTTTGAACCATCCTAGGTAGTTTAACAACACCTTGTCTAGAAGAAGGAGAAGAAGAGAAAAAAGGGTTGGGGTGTAGCTCAGCATTAAATACTTGCCCCGCATACTTTCAGTCTTGGATATGATCCCTGGACCACAAAGCAAACAAAAAAAGATTCTGGGGTCTCATGCCTGGGTGTATTTGAAGTGGATGATGCTCTCTCTTACTGAACATCTCTGTGCTTCCTTGCTCTTACTATAAAATGGGAGGCAAGAACTTCTACCGGTGGTGCCAGCATGAGAGTGGAAGGACAGCATCTCTGTAAAGTACTGGGGGCACAAGACACCATCAAACTGCCACCTGTTAGTAATGGGTCCATCCCTTCTCCCCACACCTGGCACCAGACAGTGTGGCCACACTGCCCTAGGCAGCACCTCCATCCTTCCGACTTTTCTCTCCCTCTTCCTTCCCTGTCCTTGCCTCTTCCTCACAACCTCACTTTCTTCCATTTCCAGCCCTGGAGCTAGTGAAGGAAGCCATCGACAAGGCTGGCTACACGGAAAAGATTGTCATCGGCATGGATGTCGCCGCCTCAGAGTTTTACCGTGATGGCAAATATGACTTGGACTTCAAATCCCCAGCGGATCCTTCCCGATACATCACTGGGGACCAGCTGGGGGCACTCTATCAGGATTTTGTCAGGGACTATCCTGGTGAGAACTGGGGTGTGGGACTGTAATCCCAGCCCTTGGGAGACTGAGGCAGGAAGATCCTTATAAGTTCGAGGCCAGCCTGAGCTACATAGTTCAAGGCTGGCCTGGACTATATAGCATGACTCTTTCTTGAAACAACCCAAAACAAACAAACAAAGCCAAAAACAAAAAACAGATGTAGGAGAGTGGGCAGGAGGCAGGCAGACCTTTGGGGCAACTCTGGGTTTTGTGGGTGCCAACTCAGCTCCCTGGTAGAGGTGTGCTGAAAGGACTGAACTGAAAACTAGGCCTCGGGGAAGGGGCTGCTGCAGACAGCTATGCACGTGTGTAAGTGGGCCTCTGTTTCCATCTGCTTCAGGTCCTGATTAGAAGCCACTGGGATCCTGGGTAGGGGTAGGAATTGGGGACGGTGAGGCAGGCTGGCCTGGCCTCCCAGCAAACTCCTGCGCTTCAGTATCTTTAATTGACATGTGACTGCAGAGTGAACTGTGAGTGATGTGTGAATGGAGAAGACCATTGGGCAGAGGCTAAACTCCCTCTCTGGGCCACCAAGGACCTTACCCAGCAGTGGAGGCAGTGGGCTCTGTCTTCCCTGGGTGGGGTGGCGCACACCCGTAATCCTAGTACTCAGGAGGATCACCCTGAATTTGAGGCCAGCCTGGGCTACACAGAGTTTGAGGCCAGCTTGAACTACACAGTGATATCTCATGTCAAAAAACAAAAACCAAAAACAGCAGCTGGGGCAGGCTTACTTTATTTTGGGGAGAGTAGGTGGGCAAGGACCAGCAGGCTGTGTTAGTCAGGAGACCTGAACGTTTCAGAAAATGAAAGGGGGCGTCCTTGCCCCTGTGGAGATACAGACAGGGTGACAGTGCCCTCACATCTCTCTGCAGTGGTCTCCATCGAGGACCCATTTGACCAGGATGACTGGGCAGCCTGGTCCAAGTTCACAGCCAACGTGGGGATCCAGATCGTGGGGGATGACCTGACAGTGACCAACCCAAAGCGCATCGAGCGGGCAGTGGAGGAGAAGGCCTGCAACTGTTTGCTCCTCAAAGTCAACCAGATTGGCTCGGTCACTGAAGCTATCCAGGCGTGAGTGGATCCCAGCCTGTCTGGCCCGTGGCCACAGCCCCTCTGCATGTGCCCAGCCTGATCCTAATGGCTGCAGAAGGAGCAGGGACGTGAGCCCCTTACTATTCTCAGCTCTGCTCTCTGTGTCCCAGTTCCCTGGCCCCTTCCTCCATGTCTCCTGAAGCAGACCAAGTGGGTGGGGGGCTGGCCAAGCACAAGAGTGCGAGCCAGGCTCAGGACTGGCCTGTGGGTGCAGGTGCAAGCTGGCGCAGGAGAACGGCTGGGGCGTCATGGTGAGCCACCGCTCAGGGGAGACTGAGGACACCTTCATTGCTGACCTGGTGGTGGGGCTGTGCACCGGCCAGGTAAGGGCGCAGCCTGCAGGGTGAATGGATCTTGTTGGGACTGGCAGTGGGTTCGAGGCTCCAGTGGGTCTGTTTTGTGTGGGAATCTGAGAAGTTTGAGCAGTAGGTGTCAGTGCTGGGGTGTTAATTCAGGGGAGGCCCTAGGTTCTATCCCAGTACTGGAAAGAAAAAAGTCTAGAGAGGGTTCTTTCCAGTTGGCCAAGGGGACAGTGGCTGAGCAACCTGTCTTTTGGGAATGTTTCAGATCAAGACTGGTGCTCCCTGCCGTTCTGAGCGTCTGGCCAAGTACAACCAGCTCATGAGGTGAGAGTACTGGGGAGTGGGAGCCCACAGTCACAGCGTTAAAAACCTCATTTTTCAGGCCAGGGATTTAGCTCAAGTGGTACTGCGCCTACCTTGGAAGCACAAGGGCTAGAGTTCGATACCTGGTACTGAAAGAAAAAACCACCTTATTTTTCACACGTCTATGAGGCAGGAGGATTAAAGTGAATTCGTGACCACCCTGGGCTATGTAGTGAGACCCTGTCTCAAAAACAAATACTGGGGGGCTGGAGATTTAGCTCAGTGGTTCCGGCACCTGCTTTGCCTGCCTAGAAAGCGCAAGGTCCTGAGTTCGATCCTGGTAACCACATACAGTACTGGGTGTGGTGACTCACGCCCACCAGCAATCAGTACCACATACCACAGTGCCGGGCATGGTGGCTCACGCCTGTAATCCCAGCACTCGGGAGGCAGACACAGGAGGATTGCTGAGTTCGAGGCTTGCCTGGGCTACATAGTGAGTTGAGGGCCAGCCTGAACCACAAAGCGAGACCCTGTCTCAAAAAAAAAAAAAAAAACCAGCCAGGCGTGGTGGCTCACGCCTCTAATCCCAGCACTCGGGAGGCAGAGACAGGAGGATTGCTGAGTTCGAGGCTTGCCTGAATTAGAGTGAGCTCAGGGTCAGCCTGAACTACAAAGCAAGACCCTGTCTCAAAAAAACCCCAAAAAAACAAACAAAAAAACTGGGGCTGTAGCTGACAGCACTCCAGAGTGATCACTAGTACTAAACACACACACACACACACACACACGTCCACTGTTCTACCTGCCACAGCCTGACTATCTTGTTTCTGCTTCTCTCGCTCTCAGAATTGAAGAAGAGCTGGGAGATGAAGCTCGCTTTGCTGGACATAATTTCCGCAATCCCAGTGTGCTGTGAACCCTCTACCTGCCTGGATCCAAGGGCCCTGTTCTGTCCTCTTGGGGCCTCCTCTGCACCGTCCTGACCTGTGATAGTCACCCCGAGCCTGAGGCCCCAGAACCCCTACCCAATCTGCTCTGGCTGCTCCTTGGCACAGCCAAGTCCTGCTTCTCTGCTTCTCCTCCTCCCCGCCCCCCTCCAGCCCTGTCCTCTGGGGTTTCTCACTCTCCATTTCCCCTTTCTGTCTTCTCTTCCTTCCAAGACTGGAAATGAGGTGGAGGATTGTATGGGGGTTGGAGGAAGAACAAGAATGTCTGTGTGAAAGGAGCCTCGGGGCTGGTGTGTGGAGGTGTTGGGAGTGGGGTCACATGTCAGTGTGCGGTCCCCGTCCTGTGTCTTCCATGTTGTGTGTGAACCACGAACTGTGGGTCTGTGGTCATTCCTAGCTAGGGCTTTAGTGTATTTATTTATCCATTTATTTATTTTTCATTCATCCTGTTAATTATTCCCTATAATCCTGGGGCCTAAAAGTGGCCTAACTAGAGGGACTGCATCTGGATTTCCTGTGGCGAGATCCCATGAGGCACTGGGGCAGGATTGCCTTCATAGCAACTGTGTAGAATTCACGTGAGCCTGGGTTGGTCCAGAGTGGGGTGTGCCTGGGGGTCCTCCCTTGTTTCTTCTTCACAGCCCCAGGTTCCCTGTTCCTCCAGCCGCACCAGAGCACCGGCTTGCTCTCCTGTGCTGTGTTCCAGCTGCAACCACCACTGTGGCATTGAAATGAGCACTATCATTAAAGTTTGAATCACAGTGCATTATTGTGTGTGAGAAGTCTCACTTGGCCACACATGAGGGGAGAGAAGATGAACACCTCGACAGGGAGCAGAGCTGGAGGACAGGAGGAGGACCAGCCGAACTGCCCACCCCACCTGGCTCAGGCCCCATGTTGGCCCTGCCTCCTCAGCAGCAGCCCTGGCCCATCACCCAGGGAATCAGGATTCCTAGCCGGGGCCCTGGAGTTCTGAGAGGTGGACATGATATGTGTAGTTGGGAGAATTTGGAAGGGAAGTGGTTTGACGTGTTTTCAGATCCCCACACTCTTGCCTGAGTAGGGGTAAGGTGTGCATGGCTGGGTTTCTACCCAACAAATCCTGGCCGATCCTAAAACAGAACAGGACCCTGTGGCATCAGTCCTTGCAGGACAGAGAACTGGTGAGGGAAGGATGGTACCAGGGTGTAGAGGTGGGGTTGGTAAGGGAACGCTCAGCAGACCCAGGCTTGGGGGACTGGGTACGACTGCGCACAGCGCCCCCGCTCCAGGAGGGTGGGGGATGCGTCCACGGGGCAGCTGCCACCGCTAGGGGGAGTCAGAGTTCTGCCTGAGAGGCCCAGCCCACAACGGGTGAGCAGAATTTCAGGGTCAGGGCTGTACCCTCCGGGGGCCTCCCGCTCTGCTCTGCGACTACTGAGTTTTGTCCTGGCTCCTGCCATGCAGCACAGACCAGGGCTCAAGAAGATTCCAGCTGAGTGTGGGCAGGACCCACGTCTCTGCCTTCATTCCTGCATGCCTGATGCCTCAGCCATTTTCAGTTCACAGAGTTGCTTGCCGCCCTCCTCCAAACCTCAATTTCCATCTCCTCTTCTTCTAGCAACCCTTCCCACTCTTTCGGGGTCACAGGACTTTTCTCTGTAGCTCTGTTTACCCTGGGGCTTATGACCCCAACCTTCCAGGGCAACTCTCAGGCTGGCTGGGACTATTGTGGTTGGAGGCACCTTTCCTAACCTCAGCCTTTTCTTTGCCAGGTCGCCTCCTCTGACAGGTACTGGGTTAGATTGGGTTACAGCTGGCTCTGCCTGGGCCTCCTAGGCCCCTCTCTCCACTTTCCTTTTGTGCCGTTGCCTGGAAACCAGTAGGTTGTGGGGGGCTGGGGCCAGGGAAGGAGCTGGGGTGGGTGGTGGGGGTGTGTGCGGCACGTTCCTGGCCTCAGGTAAGGAAGGAATTGGAAGGAGAAACCCTTGGCTTCCCTTCTGCTCTCTCCATGTCCTGTCCCTACCGCTGGCTAAAATTTATTTTCAGATCAGGCACCATCCTGGTCCACGTCTTAGTGCTTAAAAACAAGGGAGAAAAGCTCAGTCAGAAAGGGACTTGGGAAGGTCCTGGGCCAGGGCCAGTGAGAGGCTGAAGGAGAAGTCAGAAAGAGAGGGAACCAATGGTGAGAGGGCACGGGGGGGAGGGGAGGAGCCTTGGAACTAAATTAGGGGATGGAAGGAGCAGAGGCTGCCTAGACCTAGGGAGGCCCGGTCCAAGGGAGGCCCTCGGGAAGGGCCAGGAGGGTGGGCATGGGGTGTAAAGTGAGTCCAAGCCAATGATGAAAGGGACTCCTCCAGCGTGGTGATTCATTCCTAGGCCAAGAAAGCATTCTTGCTTCTGGTCCTTGTTCCCCAGCGCTTTGCAATCTGTTCAGAGCTTTTCAGTGCTCCCAGAACTTGGCTCAGCTTGGCCTAAGAACTGTCACACAAAATCTGTTGCTACAGCACCAGCCTCCTCCCCAGCAGGCAGGTGAGAGCCTGTGGTGCGGCACCCCACCCCCGCCGCACTGGCCCACGGCTACCCTGTCCCCCCATATCTGGAGCTCTGCCAAGGGTGCCCAATCCAGACTCCAGCTCCAGTTCTTCCCGCTTCCCAGCCTGGTTCCCTCCCTTTCTCTGGCCTTCCCAATTTCAGCTGCCAAAAATCACCCTGTCTTTCTGGTGTCCTTTGTCCTGGGAGATGTTGCTGCTTGGTGTAAGGCCAGAAGGGAGCCCAGAAGGCTCTGGTAGTGGATGGTGGGGGTGCCGGCTTCAAGGATGAAGACTGGGGGTGCCCCACACTGACAGCCTGGAACAGGGGAGGGGAAAGGTAGGGCTAGGAAGAGCCTGCTGTGGCTGTCTCCTAGCGCCTCAGAAAGTGTACTGCTGGAAACATCACAGTGAGCCCAGTCCCCTGGTGGCCTCTCCCCTGCGACCTCAGATGCCAATGAGTGCCAAACTGAAACAGCCTGGAGAAGGAAAATGGAAATGGCAGTAGGTGGAGGGGCCTGAGGACCACAGGGCCTCCTGTTGTAGGCCTTAGCTCCTCCTGGCCTGTGTCTGGATTTCTGTCTTCTCCCTCATACTCCTCTTTACGATCAATGAATGGCCTTCCCTCTATGTTGCCACCAATGGCCCTGTTTGTGTTCCATGTCCTTCGAAAGAATCTTCTGGAGCCCTAAGTTGTCGGCCAAAGGAAACCTTCCTCAGCTTGGCCCGCAGCCCCCAAGCCCAGGACAGGCCATCTGATGCTCAGAACCCCAGGCAGGCAGGCACTGGCCATGCCGCCCCATTCGAGTGTCCCTGGCGCTTGCTTTCCTGCTGCCCCCTCAGACATCTCTGGACTTCCTTCTTCACCCCACTCTTTCCAACACCAACCACCCTGTGGATTCCACCTTCTTCCAGATACATCGTCCTCCTACACGTGTCTTTTTTTCAGTTTCTCCCTTCTCTATGTCCCAAACTTCCATCACATTCTCTCCAAAGACGGTCTGGCCGCTCCTTCCCTGGACTCGGCCGCACGGCCCTGGGCCCCAACCAGGCAGTCCCTCCTTCCGAGGCCCTCCCCCACCTTCCCTCCGCGCCCCGAACTCCCCGGACCCCAGCCCGCACCTCCCCCGCCCCCACGCCCCTAACTCCCCGGCCCCCGGCCAGCGCCCCTTCCCCCGGCCCCCGGCTCGCGCCCCTCCGCCCGGCCTCCCGCGCCCCGAACTCCCCGGCCCCGGGCCCGCGCCCCTCCGCCCGGCCCCCGCGCTCCCGCCCTCGCGCTCGCTCCCGGCCCGGCCTCGTCCTCCGCGCTCGCTCCCTCGGCTCCCTCCCCTCCCCCCTCTCCGCGCCCTCCTCCCCCCTCCGCCGCCGCTTTCCTGCGCGAGTCGCCGGACGCGCCGCCCAGCCGCCCGCAGCCCGGCGCCGGGGCCTCGGGCCGGGACCCGCGGAGGGGTCGCCGCGGCCGCGAAGGGGGAGGGCGAGCGGCGGGCGGGGCGGGCGAGGCCGGGCCGGTGCGTGGGGCGGCGGCGCGGGCGCGGGCGCGGCGCGGGTGCGCGGATCCGGCGGCAGCTTTGGGCCGCGGGCGATCGGGCCGGGTGGGGACCGGGGCATGGGGGCTGCCCCCCGGGGGGATCGGGGCCGCCGCCGCCGCCGTCGCGGCGGCGACTGAAGCCAGGAAGCGGAGAGGGGGGCGGGGAGCAGCCGCCGCCGTCCCCCGGAGGCGCCGGGCCGGATCCCGCGCCGAGCCACCCAGCGTCCCGAGCCGCCCAGGTAAGGTCCGCGGGCCCCCGGTCCGCCCGCGGGGTTTGGCGGCCCGGCCCGGCCTGCGGCTCCCCACCCCCACCCTCTCGTTCCCCTCCTGCAGCCTCCGCCTCCATTTGTTATTTCCCGATCTAGTCCACACTGCAGGCCCTGCCTGACCGGGCTGGGGCGCGCGGATGGGGTGCCCCGCGCAGGGCTGGGGCCCGGGCGCCCGAGGCCTGGGTGGCTGGGAAGGAGGGGACCCGGAGCTGGGCTGGATGGGGCCGAGGATGGCCGCGCTCGGGGACCATTGAGGAGGACGTCGAGGTGGAGGGCTGTGGGGGAAACCCGGGTGCTGGGAGGGGGGGTTCTCAGCGAAGCGTAGGGTTTGGAGACGTGCAGCGAGGTGGGGCGCGGAGGCGCCGGGAGAAGCTCCACAACCAAAGCCTAGGCTCCAGAGCTGGGGCTGCGGGCTTCAACGAGGAGAAGGAAGTGGGGACCGAGAAAGGGGTGTGGTAAGTGGACCGAGGGATTCTAGCTGCTGTCGAGAAAGGGGCATGGAGCCCGGGGAAGCGGAGGATCCCTGAAGAGCGGGGAGAGAGGCCCACCTTTGCGAAGCAGAGCCCGAGATTTTCGGGGTGGTAGTGAGAAGGCTGTGTCTTTTGTGACTCAGTTTTCCTCTCCCTATTCCGGGTCACCTCTGACCTGCTTTCCCAATCGCCGACATAGTTACTTCTTGAGAGGAGCCTTGGGACGCAATCGTGTGGACCCTTGTAAAACTAACGAGGAGGACAGGGACGCTGAAGGCGTTAGGAAAGGCTTTCTGGGAGGAGAGAAGAGAGGAGAGAGTTGGGCAACCCTAGGCATTCCAGACGAGTTGTGACCTCCACCCTGAAACCTCAAGGATCGCTGCCCCTCGGCAGCGCTGTCCAGAGGTCTCCCTTTGTGGCTGGGTAGGTTCTCTTACGCTCTGGCCCCTGGGACGCTTGTCTAGCAGGGTGAGAGCTGCTTCAGCAACTGGGGCGACGGTGGTACCTGCCAGATGGACCCCTGGGTGGACTCTTGTGTGGCTTTTTTTTTTTTTTTGCTTTTTTGTTGCCATGGCAGTGATCTTGAGGCATGTCCAGCAGGTGGGGTTCGGGATTGGACCTAGGCTTGGGGATGCGTCCTAGGGACTTGGCTGGGGCTCTGGGGATTGTTGTTGGTGTCGGTGGTTGGAGGGTTTCCCCACGGGTTGCACCCCTGTCCAACAGAGGGCTGTTAGCACAGATAGACTTGCCACTTGCAGGTCATTTGTGTCTTTCTAGACCCCTCCGCCTAGCACGATAGGAGAATGAAAATGCTCTTGTTCAAGTTATACCACCTTGGGCTCTGTGTGTGTGTCTGTCTCTCTGTCCATCTACCTCAGTGGTATTACCCCTGTCCCGTAGGCACTAAGCCCTCTCTTTTATCCCCAGGAATTGGAAGACACAAGATCCAAGCTACACCATTTTTAAACAATGCGTTCTGGTCTCTCTCTCTCTCCCATACTGTGTTTCATACATAGTGGTCTTTTTGCTTCTTTGCAGTGTTCTTCCATTTTCTTTATCTGGAATTTCTCTTTGGTTTTTTGAAACATGGTCTGCCTATGCAGTTCAGGCTGATCTCAGAGAGGCAGTCCTGCCTCAGCCTCTTGAGTGTTTAGATGACAGGCAGGTGCCACCAGGGCCAGTTTGAATTTTTTGAATTCAACTTCTTCCCAGACTACCCCCAGGGTGATCTCTTGCCTCAACTAACCTTTGACCTTCTAGTCCTCTGACCTTGCAGACGGGCCTGGGCTCTCCATACCTGTCCTGAGTGAGGGTGGCTCTGGGAGGCGGGAAACAGCCTGGGGCAGTGGAGTCTTCTGCTAGCAGCCAGGGCCAGGAGCCCTGGGCTGGGCTGGTTGTGCCTCTGACTCCCTGTGACCTTGGGCAAGTCGGTCTCTTTCTTTGAGCCTAACTACTGTAGATGAAGAGATTATGGGAGAGATGACGCTGTGACAGCCCTGGGTTCTTGGGAGGCTGAGGCCAGGAATTCATGTTCTGCAGGCCTGGGCTGCGCTGGGGTCCCAGAGGCCCTCGCATTGGCTGTTTTCTTGGGAGGTGTAGAATGAAAAGCCTGGCCCTGGGATCCTGACATCCATCCTGTGGGCTTCCCATATTTTCCCCTTCAGCTCTCTGTTGTACCTACGTGGGGGCTGTTTTCTTGTTTCTTACTGTTCCGCCTTCCCAGTCTGGTGTGCATCATTTTCTTTTTGCAATAAGGTGCATGGTAGGTGCTTGTCCATTCAGTCCCAGGGGCTCAGCTGATTGGTGCTGGACCAGAACTCGGGGTCTTCCACACTTCCCCTCTGGTCCCAATTCCCTGGTTGTTCCTCTTATGACTGCTTTTCTCCTTCACAGGTACTCACTGCACATCTTCACAGATTTCAACTGACTAACAAAGTGAAGACACATGCTTGTTCTGTTCTCCTGGTACCTTGCTGTATTTCTTTTGGGTCTCTGCGGTCTTAACTGACTTGGTGAACAGGTTTTGTGATAGGGTGGATGGGTGGGCATCCTGCTCTGGGAGAGCTGCCAAAGATAACTGTTCACAAGATGTCTGTTGTGCTTTTGTAACATTGTTTTCACCTTTAGCTTTGTTGGGTCTTGTCCTTTGGGTTTTGTTTTTGCTGTTGTTCATGGTATTTTAAAACTAGTTGTCCACAATAACTCAAAAGTGTAGTGTTAGCTGTCACTTAAGGAAAATGACTAACCCGCAGGGCATAACATCAATTAATGTTTTTATTTTGTGTTTTTTTTTTTTTTGAGACGGGCTATTGTGACCCTCCTGCTTCAGCCTCCCAAGTGCTGGGATTTCAGATATGTACCACCTGGGGCTCTGTTCAGCTGTGTTGTGACCCCTGTCTCAGTTCTAAACCTTGAGCCCTGGGCCTTTGCACAGAGCTAAATTCCCACCCCTTTTATTTTCAGACAAGGCCTCACTAGGTCAGTTAGTTGCCTAGACTGAGTTTGAATTTGTAATTCTCCTGTCTCAGCCTCCCAAGTCTTAGGATTACAGGGTTGCACCACTACAACTGGCATAAAGAAGATCTTATGAGATTACTAGGTTTAAAGACAAGAAAAGAACACCTGTGTATCCCTAACCTCAGTGGAGGAGCTAGAAAGGAAAGCAGTAGGAAAATGGCTTTTTTTTTTTGGAGACAGATCTCCCTTTGTAGTTCAGACTGGCCCAGAGCTCACTATGTAGCCCAGTCAAGCCTGGAACTCAGCAGTCCTCCTGCCTGACTGCTGGGATTACAGGCATGAGCCACCACACACAACACTGTGGTATGTGCTTTTGAGGCAGATGCTGGAACCACTGAGCTAAATCCCTAGCCCGAAAATGGCAATTTTTTGCTCTCCAAAGATCTTATAGTCAATAATACACAGGGACCTGATCCTTAGCAAGACATACAGAGATGCAAATGAAAACAGCTATGGAGGCAGACATAGGAAGATATTTGCCTATTGATTTATTTTTGCAGTGCTGGGAGTTGAACCCCGGGTCTTCCCACTGAGCCCTATCTACAAGGCGCCCCATTTAAGTTTTACGACGGTCTCCTTGAGACCCTGAGCTATCCAGGCTGTAGAAGAACTTTCTTACTGCCCTAGCCTCCAGGGTGCTGGGATTATAGGTGTGTGGCATCACCTGGTCCTGTTTATGGATAGAGACAGATATACTCTCTCCCAGGTGGGAGGATGGGCCTAAAAAATTGTCAATCTGAAAACAAGAATTGTAACTCTGTATTGTGTACTCATAGTACGTATTTTGAGTCTTTTTTATGTTTAATATTTTGAGCCTTGGTTGACCTGAAATCCCTGACTTCCTACTGGCCTCAGGGAATGCACGGAGTCCTCCCTGGGTGCTGTTTCCAGGACCCTCCTTCACTACAGAGCTGAAGTGAGCAGCTGCTCCTGGCCCTTGTGCAGAAGGTGCATGACTCGAGGTCACTTATCACCCCAATCTCTGTGAATCATTGTTGGGCTGTTGTTGAGGGCATAATCATAGAAGAGCCTGCTAGGCCTAACCACCTGGCATTTGGGGGAGACTGAGGCGGGAAGTGGCCAGTGACACCTGGAAAGAGACCTGGGCTCCAAAAAAGTGGGAAGCCACATGGCGCTCCATTCCCCCAGACTCAGGGAGGCATAGTGTATGCCATACTCAAGCTTTATTTTCTGCAATTTTCTGGAATTGTTTTCTCAAGCATTGAGATCCGTGGGTGGTTGAGTCTGGCCGGGGAGCCTTGATGGGAAGGCGGCTGTACCAGAGGCAGGTGCTGGGTGTCGTACAATGGGGCATCCTTGCACCTCCTCTGACGAGAAGGTTCACATCTGAGTGATCGAAGCCTTTTTCAAGTTCTACCCACCAGCTTCTGAGGGGGGGCATGGCAGAACAGAAAAGCCAGAGCCAGGCTTTGAAGCAGGAGATAGGGCAGGTCCCTGGTTCTGCCTTTGCCTCAGCCCCACCCTCACTCACAAAAACAGTGCATCCACTTTTGCTGGCTGGTTGTAAATACTCTGTGATACTGTGTATGTAAAGGACTGACACAGAGGGAACTCATTTCTTTGTACTTCCTCGCAAAGCCCCATAGTCTGCACACACACACGTGTTCCGCAGGGATTGTGAAGGCTGAAAGTCCTAGGATCTCCTGGATCCAGGCTCCCACATTTGAATTTTCTGCCTTCCTCAGAGATAAAAGAGCAGAGTGAAATCCCGCCCCTCCAAGGCGGGCCAGCAGTGCCTCGTGGTGTCCGCGCCACGGGCCCTAGCGCTCAGTAGCGCCCCCTGCAGACTCCAGGTGGAGCCCGGTGGTTCTTTCCCAACAGGTTTCGCGGAAAGCGCCCTGCGAATTCTCAAGCTCCAGGACCGGCCTGCTGCTGGCTTCCCGGGCACAGGTGGGGACCTGGGGCAGGGCAGAGAAATTTCTGTATTCAGCTGCCCAGGCAGAGGAGAATGGGGTCTCCACAGCCTAAAGAATGAAGACGCGACAGAATAAAGACTCGGTGAGTGGGAATTGGACATGAATGATGAAGGGCAAGAGGGCAGAGAAAGGGGCTAGCGAAGGCACTGCCTGCTTCTGTTTCCCCCTCAGATGTCAATGAGGAGTGGACGGAAGAAAGAGGCCCCCGGGCCCCGGGAGGAGCTGAGATCGAGGGGCCGGGCCTCCCCTGGAGGGGTCAGCACGTCCAGTAGCGATGGCAAAGCCGAGAAGTCCAGGCAGACGGCCAAGGTACTCAGTCCTCAGGTCTTCTGGGGTGTCTGGGTAGGCACCCTGCATGGCGCGGGGGTGTAGAGGGTGATAGAGAGACTAGGGAATGACAGGACTCTCTCCCTGACAGAAGGCCCGTGTAGAGGAAGCTTCCACACCGAAGGTCAGCAAACAAGGCAGGAACGAAGAGATCTCAGAGAGTGAAAGTGAGGAGACCAGTGCGCCAAAAAAGACCAAAACCGAGGTGGGATACCTTCCGTCCTGACCACACTCTGGTCATTCTCTTCCCGAACCCACACTCAGTATTCCTACTGTGGCCTTTGCTGGGACATGGAGAAAATTGTCTTACTGCCTGTAAATGTCCATAATGTCAGACAGGTCCTCAGGGCCATGACCATGCAGGACCATAGGGGCTTAGAAGAGTTGGGCTGAAAAATCTCAGCAATGGAAGGAGAAGCTGAGCGTGGTGGCTCATGGCTGTAATCCCAGCTTTTGGGAGGCTGAGGCGGGAGGATTGCCAGGAGTTTGAGGTCAGCCTGCAGTACACAGTGAGTTCAAGGCCAGCCTGGGCTACAAAGTGAGACACTGGTTCAAAAAACCAACAAAACAGAACCTTATGAGAAGAATGCAGAAGTGTCTGTAGCTTGGTTTTCTAGAACCAAGGGTTTGGAGGATGGCTAATGGGGCCAGTGAGATGAGAAGGGTAGGAACAAGGAAGAAGGATATGGAGCCTGGGAGAGGGAGGCCATTGAAATGGATCCTGCGGACTGACAAGGAGGGTGACAAGCTGAGGAAGGGGTCCACGCGGCAGGCTGGAGCAGGTGCTGAGAAGGCTCTGTGGAGGGCCTGTCTTGGTCTTGAGGCGGCAGGAGAGGGAAAGAGAACATGGCCCCCTCCAGCAGGAGCTCCCCCGGCCGCAGTCGTCCTCCGACCTGGACAGTCTGGATGGGCGGAGCCTGAATGACGACGGCAGCAGTGACCCGAGGGACATAGACCAGGACAACCGCAGCACGTCCCCCAGCATCTACAGCCCTGGGAGTGTGGAGAATGACTCCGACTCATCTTCCGGCCTGTCCCAGGGCCCGGCCCGGCCCTACCACCCGCCTCCACTCTTTCCTCCCTCCCCAGCGCCACCAGACAACACCTCGAGACAGCCAGAGCCTGGCTTTGAACCCCACCCCTCAGTGACACCCACTGGCTATCATGCTCCCATGGAGCCCCCTGCACCCCGAATGTTCCAGGCTCCAGGGGCTCCTCCCCCTCACCCACAGCTCTACCCTGGGGGGGCAGGTGGAGTTTTGTCTGGACCTTCATTGGGACCTAAGGGGGGAGGGGCTGTCTCTTCCGTGGGGGCCCCTAGTGGGGGCAAGCAACACCCCCCACCCACTACCCCCATCTCTATGTCAAGCTCTGGGCCCAGCGGTGCTCCCTCGACCAAGCCCCCTAGTGCTCCAGGGGGTAATGGGAACCTAACCTCTGCACCGCCACCACCGCCAGCCACTTTCCCCCATGTGACACCAAACCTGCCTCCCCCACCAGCCCTGAGACCCCTGAACAATGCCTCAGCCTCTCCTCCTGGCCTGGGGGCCCAGCCAGTCCCTGGGCATCTGCCCTCTCCCCACGCCATGGGGCCGGGCATGGGTGGACTTCCTCCTGGCCCAGAGAAGGGTCCAGCTCTGGCCCCCTCACCCCACCCACTGCCACCTGCTTCTTCCTCAGCTCCTGCACCCCCAATGAGATACCCCTATTCTTCCTCTAGCAGTATCTCAGCAGCAGCCTCCTCCTCCAGCTGTTCCTCCTCTTCCTCTGCCTCTCAATACCCAGCTTCCCAGGCACTGCCCAGTTATCCGCATTCCTTCCCTCCCCCCACCAGCCTCTCTGTCTCCAATCAGCCTCCCAAGTACACCCAGCCTTCTCTCCCATCCCAGGCCGTGTGGAGCCAAGGTCCACCCCCACCTCCTCCCTACGGGCGCCTCTTGGCCAACAGCAGTACCCACCCAGGCCCCTTCCCTCCGGCTGGGGCCCAGTCCACTGCACATCCCTCAGCCCCAGCACATCACCACCACCACCAGCAGCAGCAGCAGCAGCCTCAGCCACCGCCCCAGCAGCAGCCGCCGGCGCCTCAACACCATGGAGGCTCTGGGCCCCCTCCCCCGGGAGCGTACCCTCACCCTCTGGAGAGTAGTGGCTCCCACCACGCACATCCCTACGCCATGTCTCCCTCCCTGGGGTCCCTGCGGCCCTACCCCTCGGGGCCAGCACATCTGCCCCCATCCCATGGCCAGGTGTCATATAGCCAGGCAGGCCCCGGTGGTCCCCCGGTCTCCTCCTCTTCCAACTCCTCCTCTTCCTCTTCCCAAGGGTCCTACCCTTGCTCACACCCCTCCCCTTCCCAGGGTCCCCAGGCGGCGCCCTACCCCTTCCCCGCGGTCCCTCCAGTCACCACCTCCTCGGCCACACTTTCCACGGTCATCGCCACCGTGGCTTCCTCGCCAGCAGGTTACAAAACCGCCTCCCCACCTGGGCCCCCGCCCTACGGCAAGAGAGCCCCATCCCCGTCTCCTGGAAATTACAAGACGGCCACCCCGCCCGGGTACAAGCCGGCTTCACCGCCCTCCTTCAGAACGGGGACCCCGCCAGGCTATCGGGGCGCCTCCCCGCCTGCAGGCCCAGGGCCCTTCAAGCCAGGCTCGCCCACCGTCGGTCCCGGGCCTCTGCCGACCCCGGGGCCCTCGAGCCTGTCATCGCTGCCTCCACCGCCGCCGGCCGCGGTCCCTACCTCGGGCCCACCCCTGAGCGCCACGCAGATCAAGCAGGAGCCCGCAGAAGAGTACGAGGCACCAGAGAGCCCGGTGCCCCCAGCCCGCAGTCCCTCGCCCCCTCCCAAAGTGGTGGACGTCCCCAGCCACGCCAGCCAGTCGGCCAGGTGAGCTGAGTGTGGGAGGAGTGAAGCCTTATCGCGCGGTGCTAGCGACTCAGGCCACGAGCTGCACCTTGGGCTGCGTCCCCAGCCCTTTTTTATTGGTGAACCAGGACCTCGCGGGGACGCCCAAACTGGGCTTGAATTTACTGTCCTGACTCGGCCTCCCAGAGTGCAGGGATCATACATGTGTGCTACCATGCACGGCTTCTGCTGCTTTTAGAAGCGCAACAGGCACCCCCGGGTGGAAGCTCGAGACAGCGAGCCGCTCCTGAGGCTGGAAATGTGTGTGGGGGCACTCGAGGATTGAGCAAGCTGCCTCCCGCCAGGTTCAACAAACACCTGGACCGCGGCTTCAACTCGTGTGCGCGCAGTGACTTGTACTTCGTGCCGCTGGAGGGCTCCAAACTGGCCAAGAAGCGGGCGGACCTAGTAGAGAAGGTGCGGCGCGAAGCCGAGCAGCGCGCGCGCGAAGAGAAGGAGCGGGAGCGGGAGCGGGAGCGCGAGAAGGAGCGGGAGCGCGAGAAAGAGCGCGAGCTGGAACGCAGCGTGGTGAGTGCGTCACGGCGTGCGCCGCCCTTCCCTCCCTCCGCACGCCCCCGCTGGGCTCCAGGTAGGGGCGGGAAAGTCACTTCGCCACCTGCCGGAGGGGAGGAGCCACTGCAGCCCGAAGAAGGCTCGCTGGAGGATTGTGGAGGGAGTGCTCTTGGAGGTGCTTGCAACGGGCGGGGCGGGCCGGGCGGATACCGGTGGGTGGCAGGAAGAGCAAGTACGTCTAGGAGAAAGGGTAGGGAAGCTCTTAACTGGAATACGCACTGTTCCCGTAACTGCAGTTTTGACTCCCCTTCTGTACCTTGCAGAAATTGGCACAGGAGGGTCGTGCTCCTGTGGAGTGCACATCTTTGGGCCCAGTGCCCCATCGCCCTCCGTTTGAGCCTGGCAGTGCCGTGGCCACAGTGCCCCCCTACCTGGGTCCCGACACTCCAGCCCTGCGCACGCTCAGTGAATACGCCCGACCTCATGTCATGTCGCCAGGCAATCGCAACCATCCTTTCTACGTGCCCCTGGGGGCAGTGGACCCGGGGCTCCTAGGTTACCCGGCCCTGTACAGCAGCGACCCGGCGGCCCGGGAGCGGGAGCGGGAAGCCCGCGAGCGTGACCTCCGTGACCGTCTTAAACCTGGCTTCGAGGTGAAGCCTAGTGAGCTGGAACCCCTGCATGGGGTCCCGGGGCCAGGCCTGGACCCCTTCCCCCGACACGGGGGTCTGGCTCTGCAGCCCGGCCCGCCCGGCCTGCACCCTTTCCCCTTCCACCCGAGTCTCGGGCCCCTGGAGCGAGAGCGTCTAGCGCTGGCAGCTGGGCCAGCCCTGCGGCCCGACATGTCCTATGCTGAGCGGCTGGCAGCCGAGAGGCAGCACGCTGAGAGGGTAGCAGCCCTGGGCAATGACCCGCTGGCCCGGCTGCAGATGCTCAATGTGACGCCGCACCACCACCAGCACTCCCACATCCACTCGCACCTGCACCTGCACCAGCAGGACGCCATCCACGCAGGTGAGCCACTTCCCCTTGCCCCGGGCCTGACCCAGCTTCGTGTTCCTGGGCTGGAGCAGCCCTCCTTGCTGCGACAGGGGCCTCCCGACCTTCCCTGCAGCCTCACCATAGGCAGAGGCCCACCCCGCCTCTGTCTCTCTTTTCATTCTCTTTCTTTTCTTTGTGGCGTTGGAGATTGAACCCTGGTGGGCCTTCACACAGAACTACATCCTCAGCCCTTTTTAATTCTTTTTTTTTTCTTGAGACAGGATCTTGCTTTGCACTTCAGACTGGCTCTGAGCTCACTATGTAGCCCAGGCAAGCCTCGAACTCACAGCAATCCTCCTGCCTCAGCCTGCCGAGTGCTGGGGTTACAGGAGTGAGCCACACCATCCCCCAGCAATGTAATATGTGGTACTGATTGCTGGTGGGCATGAGTCACCACAGCCAGTATTGCTGTATGTGGTTACCTAGGAATCAAACTCAGGACCATGTGCTTGCTAGGCAGGCGTAGGAACCACTGAGCTAAATATCTGGCCCCTGCAGGCCCCTTTTTATTTTTTTTTTTTTTCTTTTGCTTTTTGAGACAGGGTCTCACTTTGTAGTTCAGGCTGGCCCTGAGCTCACTATGTAGCCCAGGCAAGCCTCGAACTCAGCAATCCTCCTGTCCCTGCCTCCCGAGTGCTGGGATTACAGGCGTGAGCCACCACGTCCGGCGCCTTTTTAAATTTTTTAATAAGCCAGGCTCAAACTTGAGATCGCCTGCTTTAGCCTCCTGCAGTGCCGAGACTGTCACCCAATTATTGCCTGTCCTAGCCATATACCTCATGTGCATTAGAGTTTTCTGCAGTTTTCTCCTTGGTATCCCTCTTCTCTTGCTCACTTCCTGTGTTCCTGTTGTCCTCCCTGAAAGTACTTGCCTTTCTTTCCTTCTCAAATTCCCCAAGCAGTTGTGGTCTCCTCTCCTGTCACCGCCCCCCCCCCCAGTAGTCCCTCTAAGTCGCCCAGTCTCTGGGCTTCTGTTCTGCCTTTGTTTCCCTTTGGGTCCCCTTCCAGGCTCGGTACCGAACCTGCCTCCCAGTGACACCCTCCTATTTTTTGTCCTCCAGCTTCCGCCTCAGTGCACCCTCTCATTGACCCGCTGGCCTCAGGGTCTCACCTCACCCGGATCCCTTATCCAGCTGGGACCCTCCCTAACCCCCTTCTTCCTCACCCTCTGCACGAGAACGAAGTTCTTCGTCACCAGCTCTTCGGTAAGGACAGAGGTTGGCTCTGTGGAGGACGGAAAGGGGAAATGTGGGCAGTGGGAGGGGTTCCAAGGCCTGAGAAGCTGCGACAGGAACGCAGGAGGCCCTGCTCACTGCCCGAGAGAGGCCCAGCCTGTTCCTCTCCATCACGATGGCTTGCAAGACAGCACCCCTTCCTTTTAATCCTACCGTCCTGTGCGAGCTAAACGGCTGGGTCCCTGCCGATCACGAGCCCCTGCTGTTCGCAGCTGCCCCTTACCGGGACCTGCCGGCCTCCCTCTCCGCGCCGATGTCCGCTGCTCACCAGCTGCAGGCCATGCACGCGCAGTCTGCCGAGCTCCAGCGTTTGGCGCTGGAGCAGCAGCAATGGCTGCATGCCCACCACCCACTGCACAGTGTGCCGCTTCCGGCCCAGGAGGATTACTACAGGTTCGTCCTCCCGCGGCTCCCGCCCCACCTCGCCCCACCTAGCGCTCCAGGGCGGGTCCCAGCCTGTCCTCTCTGCCCTTTCCCTTCCTAGTCACCTGAAGAAGGAAAGCGACAAGCCGCTGTAGAGCCTACGGCCAAGTGCCCCCCCGGGGGGGGCTCCTGCACCCAGACAGCGCGGTGTGGAATGCTCCTGGTTCGTCCTGCCCTCCACCCGGAGCGAGGAGAGGGTGCCGCCCAGTGGCAGGGCTCTGCAGCTGGGCGAGGGAGGAGGGAGGGAAGGACACTGCAGGCCAAGGCCGGGGTGCGGGGCCGGGGGAGAAGCCCGCGGGCCTCGGACCAGGTCCCTCTTCCTTGTCCCTGGCTCCCCTGTCCCCACCCTTCCCTGACCCCGTTGGTGTGATTATTTCATCCGTTAGATGTGGCTGTTTTGCGTAGCATCGTGTGCCACCCCTGCCCTGCCCGGTCCCTGTGTGCGCGACCCCTCTGCAATGTATGCCCTTGCCCCGCCCCACATTAATAATTTATATATATAAATATCTATATGACGCTCTTTAAAAAAATCCCAATCAAAACCAACCAAACAAAAACACCTTCCCGATTCCCAGGAAAGATGGCTACGACTCGTTCTTTGTGGGCCGCGGGTCGGGAGGAGGGTCTGTCGGGGCCTTGGGAGAGGCTGGGTGTGGGGCTGCTCCGGGCAGACCTCGAAGTTTCCAGATCCTCAGCTGCGCTGGTCCTTCCCTTGCCCAGGCTGGCAAGATCCCAGAGGCCTGGGAGAAACCAGGAGGCTATGGTGCTTAGGTCTTGCAGATGACCTGCTACTTATCCGAGGTGCCATCAGAGTTCCGAGTCCTTTCAAACACAGTGGGGATAGGAGGTGTGTGCTGCCCAGCCTTCAGTAGGCCAAGGCAATTAGCACCTGTCCTGCCTGCGTCCTCTTACTCATGGGGTTGAACCCAGGACCTTTCAAACAGGTCGGTTCCAACTCGCAATCCTCCTGCTTCAGCTTCCCAGAATGCTGGGATTGAAGGAGGTGCTACACCCTGCTAGCCCCTGGCAATCTTAACCACCCAAACTGAAGTACGCGTAGCAACCGCCTGGAAACGTCACGCAGCTTCGCCTACCCCAGTACTGTGATTTGGCAAAAAAAAAAAACTGGCAACGGGGCTTTTATTGCTCTGAATCACTGGCTTCAGGCTTAAACAAAGATCTGTGATTGGTTGGCTTTGCGGCCAATCAGCATCGGAATCATTTGCATAGTGGCTATCAAACATTCAGAAACTAGAAATAAGTGACTTCGCTCATTCCTTAGAGTACATTTTTCCTACCGAATGCCTACTGTACTTTGTTGTTTACATACTAGCGGCGACTGCCAGGAAACAAACAAAAGCAAAAATTGGTATTCTGATCTCACCCTCACCAATAGTGGAGTTGAGGGATGTCCCGGAATCGCTCCGTGCCTCCTCCTGTAAGTGTTGCAGCTCTTTTAGAATTTGTCTAGCAGGTTTTCTGGCTTTAAGCCGGAAGACCCCCTTACTTAGGTGGTATTAAAAAAAGGGTTTTGTCCGTGTGTGTCTGAGTACTGTACACGGGTTTGGGCTTTCTGTCTCTCAGAGCATGGGGTAATTTCCGGTTGCAGCGGATGTAGCTTTTTCTGCGCTCTCTTGGCATCTGCAAGACGCGCAGAACCTGCGTGCTCGGCTTTTTCGTTCCCTCTCCGCCGGCCCATGGCGTCGGCCTCAGGGCAGTCGGTGGTGCTGAGCGCCGAACAAGCTAAGGGTGAGGGCCGTAACTTTGTGTTTGCGGGGGTGGGGCGGGGCTCAGACGACGAGTTCTGGGGTTGCTCGCCGCCGTGGTTCATCTAACTCCGTCCTCTTGTGTCCGTTGTGCCGGCCGGCCGGCCGGCCGCGTCCCGGGCTTGCAGTGGTCCTGGCGGAGGTGATCCAGGCCTTCTCTGCCCCCGAGAATGCCGTACGCATGGATGAGGCTCGGGACAATGCGTGCAACGACATGGGCAAGATGCTGCAATTTGTGCTGCCCGTGGCCACGCAGATCCAGCAGGAGGTGATCAAAGGCTACGGCTTCAGCTGCGACGGCGAAGGTGGGCCCGCCGCCGCAGCGTGGCGGCGGAGCGGGTCCTGGTCGGGCGGGGCGACGACAGCCAGTCTCTTGGCCCTCAGAGCCCGCATGCGGCCTGACCTCGGGCGAGGGTCCTGGGCGCGTTTTGTGGTGACCCTGACGCCCTTTTCCCGTGAGAGCCCGGCCTCGTCCCCGCTCCTGGCCCGCTCTGCTGCCAACTCTCCGCATGGCCTTATCCGCGACTGCAGCTTCTGTGGGGCTTGGAGGTTGGATTTCTCCGGGGTGCGAACGCCGGGCTCGCTGGAGAGCCGAAAGCACGTTGTTGGGGATGTTTAATTCCCCACCTCCCATTCCTTGTGCTCAGTGTCACTGGGAGGTCGTTGAACCAAACCCTGTAGGTCTGAGGCCGTGGTGTCCTGGGCGTGATGGTTCCTGACCACAGGGAAAGCCGTTTGGTCCTGCCCTTGGCACCGTGGACCCCGCAATGTGGGGTGACTCTCCTGTCCCTCTTTCTTGCAGGTGTCCTGAAGTTTGCCCGCCTAGTCAAGTCCTATGAAGCCCAAGACCCTGAGATCGCCAGCCTGTCTGGCAAGCTGAAGGCGCTGTTCCTGCCGCCCATGGCGCTGCCACCCCACGGGCCTCCTTCTGGGGGTAGCGTGGCCGCCTCCTGAGAACTGGCCTTACGCTGTGCCACTGCCTGGGAAGGGGAGACCTAGGTGTTATCGAGGACAATAAACGTGCCTGTGGTTGAACCTGTGTCGGTCTTCTGAAGCCCTGCCCCTGTCTCAGATGCCCTCTTCCTGTCCCGGTGGCCCCTTCTGGTCAGGCCTTTCGTGTCCCCCCGCCAAGGCAAGTCAGCGGCTGGAAGGCTCCTCTGGGCCTGGGAGGGCGGGTCTGGGAGGGCGGGGCCTCCTCCTGGGAGGACCCTGGCGCTGAGCGGCCCCGGTGGGCGTGTCCTTTGCCGGGCTACTTCCTGATCTTTCCTCTACCCGCCCTGCTGGGGTCTGCCCGGCTCAGGTGGAGCGGCAGTTGGCTCCTCCCCTCAGCGGAGGCCCGGCTGGCACTGCCTAGGCCTAAAGGATAGTGGGCAGCTGCCTGGGCGGTCTCCGGCCAGCCCCGCCCCACCTGTCTTTCTCGAGACCATTAGTCCAGGGTCTGTCCTTGCCGTGCCATTGGCCTTCCTGCCTGAACCGGGCACAGCGGTTCCCCTGGCTGGTCTTGGCCCCTGTGCTAGTGACTCCTTCACCCCTCTGGGGAGATGCTGTCCAGCGGGTAAGTCCCGCGCCACCGCCCCCAGGGCTCCTGCGGGGGGGAGGGGGATGGGACCCTGCAGGTGTGTCAGGGTAGCTGCTGCTGCCGCCCTGCACCCTCTGGGCTTCTGGGCCCCGGACTTTCTCTTCCCCCCAAAACCTGGGGCTGCCAGGCCCGTCCAGTTGTGTGTCCTCTTTCTTCCTGGCCTTCCCCTTCTGGCCTTTTGGCCCCTGCTTCTGCCCCTGTCTGGGTAGTGGCATTACCCCACACATGCTGGGCACATCCCAGGAAGCCTCACACTCCCAGCCCACCTCCCTTGATGCCCTGGCACCTTGTCCACTCTCTCTGGGTATCATCCCCTCAGCCACTGTGTGCGGAGCCTCTGCCAAACACTAGCTGCCACTGCATGGGCCAGCGTGGTCCCCGCCACATAGCCAGGCTGCCTTAGGGCCAACCCCATGAGTAGACCCTGGTGTGGTGCTTCTGTAATTCCAGCTACTCTTGAGGCTGAGGCTCAGGATTCCAGGTTTGAGGCCACCCTGGGCAACTTAGCAAGGCCTTGTCTTTGAAAAGGTCTGGGAGAAAAAGGGAAAGAAAGAGAAGGGGGCTAACTCAGAGCTCCCTGGGTCCAACCCCTGGTGCTAGAGAAACAAACATGGAGCAGTGTGCAGGACTGTGTCAGGCGTCAGGCACCAGACTGAGCATGAGAGCAGCACTGAGGGACAGATGGGCGGGCGCTGAGGAGTCAGGGCTTCCTGTGGAGGTGGCCTTGGGTGAGACCTGGATGCGGCCTTGGGCACAGGAAGTGGCAAGTGTGGACGGGTGTGGGGATCGAGGGAGGGTACGCATGCCAGGGCAGAGGAGCCCAGGAGGGGGCCGGGCAGGGCAGGCTGGCTGGCATTTTCTTGGCCTCCCTTCCTTTCTGCCTGCACTGTCCACCCGGCACACCTTGTGGGTGCTAGCCTTGTGGGAGGGCTTTCACTGTCTTCTGGTCCCGGGGCCCTCAGTATAGCGGCTGTGGTCATTTTCCTACCAGGTGGCTTGGCAGGGACTCGCCCAGGGAGAATCCTCAGCCTGGACTTGACTGGGCTTCAAGACTGCCTGCTGGCCCAGCTCACTCTGTGCCCTCTGTGGGCACCTTGTATCTTGCCTGGTATCACCCAGGGAGGTGCCCACCCCTCCATCTTCCATGTGAGCTCAGCATCTGCCTGCAGCTAGCACTGCGGCACAGTGGTGGATGGGGCCTCAGGCGTCACCGCCAGGCTGGGCCACCTTCCCACACACTGGCTTGTGACTTCAGGAGACTTGCTTAATGTTTCTGAGTCTTTGTTTTTGTTTCTAAAATTGGGCCAATAA